>PVKM010007679.1:0-40878 GCA_004027735.1 Carollia perspicillata | reverse complement strand
GGCAGGTACACTGATACAGATGGGTTCCTGGAACACTCACCTGGCGGGGAAGCCTGTACTGCAAGGGTCCCACCCTCCAGAAGATAATTCTGTTTGGGGCTCCCCCACCCCATAACATAGGGATAGTAGTCCCTGCCTACCTTTCCTCAGAAAATTGCTCAGTTTCTCAAATTCAATGGGCCAGGCATTGTACTAAATATATGGAGAGATACCAAAAAATAAGTAAATACAACTGCTTCCCTTGGGAAACTGGCCACTTATCAAAGAGGATAAAGAATATATAACTGTGATAAATACAGCGTATCACATACTCAAGAAAGCAAAGGGTTATCGAAATGAGGAAAATGCTTTTCTCTTGCAGGTATCAGGAATAACTCCAGAAGAGGAGAAACACAGTGCGAGGTAAGTCTAGAAGCATCAATATTAACCGTGATGGTTGGCACTTGTTGAATGTTTACCGTGTGCTTGACGCTTTGCAATACGCTATTGTGCCCATGTAGCAGAACAAACTGTGTTGAATACATACAATGGGCTACAGCACAGCCCGGTTTCTCAATCCTGACACTGTTGGTGTTTGGGCCAGATGCGTCCTTGTTGTGGGGGACCGCCCTGTGCGTCTCTGGCCTCCACCCACTAGGTGCCGCGATTGCCTCTCTGCAGTTGCAAAACCAAAGTTGTCTCCAGGCATTGCTGAATGTCCACTGCGGAGCACAATCACCCGGCTTGCAAATCCGTATGGTAAGGAGTAAATACACGCGGTGTGCTAGGAAAGGGCGTGGTTGTTCAAGGTAGACAGACTCGGTCGCTCCAATGTTCTTCCACTTGGGCAATTCTGGGATGTCTCTGCCCCTGTTTCCTCACCTGTAAAATGGAAGTAGTACTAAGAGCAACTATCACAAGCAAATGAAATAAGACTTGTAAAATGCTTGCTTTGGCACTGAATGGGCATTGTAGAAAGAGTATTATTTTAATTTTCCTACCATAATCTAAGATTCAAAATTATCTCTATCTCCATTTTCTAGATCAAACCGGGCACAGAGAGGTTGAATCATTTCCCCAGGGTTACTTTGCTCTCAAGGCGCAAAGACCTGTTGACCTGCCTGGGTTGCTTTAACCAATAAGGATGTTTCAGGAGATCAGGGTAGAGTTGGCAAGAAAGGAGCACGGTGCACAAATCAACCCGGGAAGGTAGGGCATTGTTTGGGGTAGAGGCCGGCGACCATCAGGATACTCCAATGCTATGTTTTAGGTATCAGCAGGGAAGGAGGCTCTTAATATTTTCACTGGAGAGAGATCTTGGACCAGGGGAGAACAAGGAACAAAATGAATGGAGAAGAGTGCATTTAAATTTAAAATTCAAACCAAAGGTATAATTTTATCAACTCTCATTATAAACACCTAATCATTTGCAAAATAACTCTTAAAAACAAACCGGGAGGTTTAATGAGTCAGTCACACCTTCAATTTTTCAGTGTCAGATTCCATGCTGTTAAGAAGGGATACCTGTTATTACCACACATTTTTTATTCAGAGATGCGAAGCAAGTAGCACATGGAGGGAAAATAACGGTTTTATTAAAGGTGGCAATAAACAGAACAAAGGCGAGATTCGCTTTCATTTAAGCAGCAATGAGAAGTTCCTGGGTTCTAGTCGTGGCTCGGCTGATGGCAGGCTCTGTGACCCTAAGCATGTCACCTCTCCCAGCCACACCCTCTGGGCCTCAGTGCCCTCACCTGTAAAGTAGAAAACAGGAATTGCGTTGATGTGGCTGTCTGCCTTTTTGTCTGTTTATTTGTTTTTGGTTTTTTGTTATTGTTCAAGTACAGCTGTCTCCATTTTCCCTCCCACCACTCTCCCCTGCCCCACCCCCCCCTGCCCGCAATCCCAACCCCCTTTGTCTTTGTCCATGGGTCCTTTATACATGTTCCTGATGACCCTTCCCCTTCTTTCCCCTGCTGTCCCCCTCCTCCTTCCCCTCTGGTTACTGTCAGTCTTTATTTCAGTGTTTCTGGTTATATTTTGCTTGCTTGTTTGTTTTGTTGATGGGGTTCCACTTATAGATGAAATCATATGGTATTTGTCTTTCACCACCTGGCTCACGACACAGCAGAAAGAAGGAAGGAGTTCCTACCCTTCACAACATCACGGATGGAACTGGAGAGCATTATGCTCAGTGAAATAAGCCAGGCTGCCTGCCTTTTAAAAGGCTACCGTGTGGCAGCCTTGGCTTGGCAGGGCGCTGAGCTTTCCAGAAGGAAATGCAGCCCCACGTGCTGCACTTGCTGCTCTGACCCACGGATGTGCCCTACTCCTTCTCTGACGACAATCCAGGCTTTTATCCTGTCTCATCCTTTCTGCTTCCTACATCCCACTCAGCTAAGAACTGTTCGGTTTCCAGAGCCAAGTAGGGCAGCTACGAAGTATGGGAGCAAGTTTGCTCTCACCATTGATATCTCACCAACTCACAATTAGAAAGGTTTTCGCTAAGCTCTCAGACATCCATAGCATTTTAGGACCTAGAAGGATCACAGAAACACCCAGACTTGCTTTACAGGTGAGGAAGCTGAGGCCCAAGGAAAAGACAGGAATGCCACAGAAGACACAGCTGGTCCTAGGGCATTGGGTGTCTCAGCTGTCGGTCTGGTTTCCTCAACCCTCGGTCTGGTTTTGTTAGTCCTCTTTTGAGCAACCAGGAGTAAAATGTTTTATCTGGGTCTTATTTCTTGTGTTGAGATGATAAGGAGAAAGCTTTAAGTTTACAGTTTTTAAATGGAAGACAAAACAAAGAAAAAGAAATGAAAGTTAGTGGAGTCTGCCATGATTAGGTACTGTTGAAGGATTGGGTATGTTTGCTATTAGTTGACATAAAATCTACCTTTGATTGACAGTAACTAGTTCCTAGAGTGCTGCCCACCACAGGGCACTCACAGTCCACGGGCCACATGAAGCTCAGGATGGCTATGAAAGGGGCCCAACACAAAAGCATAATTTACTTAAAACACTGTGAGATTTTTTTGTGTATGTGATTCGATGTTGCAATGTATTTAACATTTAGCCCAAGATAAATAACTCTTCTTCCAATGTGGCCCAAAGATGCCAAAAGTTTGGACACCCCAGGATTAGTTTTTCGTTAAGCATCACACATCTGAAACAACATGTTCCAATTCAGGCTTGCAGGCTGGGTAGGCCCTGACCTCAGTTTGGGTCTGGAGATTCACAGAGCAGAAATGTTGGTCTGTTTTTGTTTGCTAATGAATCCCAGGTGCCTGCCTAGCACAGTGCCTGACACATGACAGGTACTCAATTAATCATAATTGAGTAAAAGGGCTTCCTGGTTCACATGACAATGTCAGCACGGCTTATTTTGGTGGATATATGATAGAAAAAACAAACACACACTCAACATAAAACCAAAATACCTGCCTTCTACCCTGAATATCCTGCCATTTACTTTTTACTTGGGCAAGGCGTGTTTCCCCACTGTAGTTCAGTTTCCTAAAAGTGGGAATAATTGTTATTAATTTCAGAGAGTTGCAAGGATTCGATGCATTAATGGATGATAAAAACCTTCAAGTTAATAAATGATAAAATACAGGACTAGATGGAGGGGGATAAAGGGGTAAAATCAGGGACATCTGTAATAGTGTCAACAATAAAAAAGAATTAATATATAATGATAGGAAATAAAGAAATAAAGAAATAAATGTAAGTATGAGGTATTCAGAGTACATAAAATAGGTTTTCTTTTGGTTCACAGGCTCATGCCCCGTCCACTGAGCCACACCAGCCAGGGCTAAAATAGGTTTTCTTAACCTGAGGATTGACCTCAGGGAAATCTTTTAATGCCTATAACTGTGTGTAGTATTATATGGTTTTATTTATTTTTCTGAAAAATGGTTCTCAGCTGTCATCCAAGTCTCAAGGACGTTCAAGATATCTGAAATTTAGCCACTATCCATATATAGTAAGTTTTTCATGATGGCTACTGAAACGTATTGAACACATCCTGCTTGGTACGCAAACTCTGAGTTCTTGGCTCCTCACCCAGGTGGCTCACTCCTGTCCTATTACCCAGCTCCCAAGCACCCCCCTACTTATGACTTTGCTGTCATAACTACCTGTCTTCCTAAACAGTACCCACTGGTGGTCCCTCAGCTTGCTCAGTTTCCCTCTCCAACCTTCTTCCACTCCCAATATCTGTTCTGATTTCAAGTGATCTTAACCCTCTGCTTCACTCATACCTTTAAGTCCTTTGGTCAAGGTTCAACTGCCTTGGTTGGATTCAAGGCCGTGACTGTAGCTGCCATCTACGTATAACTCATGCCTGTCTTAATGTAGCATCATCTTTCTTTCCTGCCTGTCTCCCTTCAGCAAAGACTTATGGGCACCATACACTGTGCCATAAATTATTTATGAGTTAATTAATGCATTCATCCAACAATTATCATCTGAGCGCTTATTATGTATCAGCAATCAAAAATAAACCCTTTCCCTCTTGGAGCTTACATATCAGAAGTGGGGGCAGAAAGATGAACAAGATCTGGGTGCAGCCTGTTTAAAGTTTTGTGGCACTGATTTTCAGAATAAGGCCAAAAACTAGCCTTTACTTTATAGACAATGGGGAATCGTTGAAGTTTTTAAGTAGGAGAATGACACATGCAAAGTGACATTTTAGGCAGTATAATCTGGTGAGATCTACGGGGTAGACAGAAAGTGGCAGACCCTGGGAGCAGGGAGTCTATTACTGTAATTGTCAGGGAGAAGGGTAATTAAGGTCTAGGCTAGCACAGCGACTTTGGAAATAGAGAGGAAGTGCGGGCATATCACGAGGAGTCAGTACGATGGTGTGCGGAACAATAGAAGAACGAACAAAAGATGATCCCAGCATCTTTGCAGACAAGTAGCAGAATTTCCATCCCATCTCTTCTGCTCTCCTGCCTGTTCTCCCCACTCCTAGGTAGTTATGTGGCTTTTAATATCTCCTTGGCATATATTTTAAGCTTCAACTGCCCTGTCTTCATCCATCGCCCACACTGTCATTAGAGGACTCATGTGAAGAGGCTGAACATTAATGGAGAAAATTGCAGGCTTGGATCGCTCAGGTGTCACCCAGAAAAGATTCTTTCAAAGGTCATCCCCTCCTCCCTCGGTATCTAATGACCCCTTCACTTCCCTGAATGCCCCTTCCCTCATTGTATATCAATTCTTTATTCAAAGGAATCAATGGAATACCTCTATTTTGTCTGCTGCCCCACCAGGGCCAGCAAGAACCTGAAGAAAACATGGAAAGGGAACCCGAGGAGAGACAGCCACCAGGACAAGAGAGGGGGGACATGGGAGGGCCCTTCCCCTGGCATCACAGCCTGCTGAGCATCTGAGTGCATCTGGTAATTACCAGTTAGCAATGGGATCCTGGCCCTCAAAGAAGGCCAGGATCTGGGGACGTGTATAGCAATGCTTGAGGCTTCCTTGTTGATTCCTCCTCACATCTCCATTATGTGACTCTCCCAAAGGACCCCACCCCCAACACACAGTGGCCGCTCTTCTTTCAGTATCTCAGACTCTCTCAAGGACTTAGGATTCACCATGACCTTCAGTCATGGGATCCTGAGATGATCTTGCCCTTCTCTCTTTCTGCCCAATAGGGTCTCCTGCTCACCATATCCCCAACAGAGGAATTGGTGGTGCTAGGGATGGGCAGATCACAAAAACTACGTTGCAATTCTATGGGAATCTCTGTTTTTACTATCTGCCTGGAACCTTCTGCTGCCCTTGTCCCTGTTGATGGGTTTGTGTCAGACGTAGGGAAAGCAGCCAGGCAAGAGTGTCAAAGTAGACGGTTGACCACATCGAGGTAAAAGGCAGGATCACCTCAACAGTGTGGTCGCCATTAAAGCTGCTTCACCTCCGAAGGGCTTTCGTATGTATCATCTGATTCAGGCTTCACAGTGATCTAACCTGGGAGATCATTGTCCAGCCTGAGAGAAGCCAGATGATTGCTCCATGTAATAGGCCTAGCCGGTACCCTCAACCAAAGCTCCAAAAGTCTGGTGCATCTCCCATCCCACAGTTTCCTTAGGGATATGGCGGGTGAGGGAAGGTTAAGTTTACTGACTTTCACATTTTTCCTGGAGCTCATTCTGTGCTGCTCAGTGCCTCCAGGGTGTCAGTAGATCACTGTTGGGATGACACACACACACACGTGCGTACATGCACACAGATACACCCAGGCACACCCAGACATGTGGATTGGTAAGTAAGGCAAAATAAAGTTCAGTACACTGTTGTGCGGTTTGCTCTGTGCCTATTATGGAATTGAATTGGAAAGGAAGAGGGATCTTATATTATATACCTTCCACCTGTCAGGACTATTCTGGTTCTGTGATCTCATGTAGCTGTGTCAGGTTGCTCCAGTGAAACAAAACCAATAAAAAATAGGGACAGAAATAGAGACAGAGACAGAGCTAGAGACAGGGAGAGAGGTCAAGACAGAAAGATGTATAGGGGTGGGCAAAGTAGGTTAACAATCATGAATAATACAATAATTAATAAGTAATACACTCTATTTCATGTACCCCTGTATTTGAGGGGCATTTTTATTATAGGAATTGGCTTAGGCAGCTATGGAGGCCAAGACGTCCCCTGATTTTCCATCTGCAGTGGGAGAACCAGGAAAGCCGGTGGTATAATTCAATCCCAGTCCAAAAGCCAGAGAATCAGGGGAGCGGAGGTGTAAGTCCCAGTCCAAGGACAGGAGAACACTGATGTCTCAGGTCAAACAAAGGACATCTCCCCTGCTTCTGCCTTTTGTTCTATTCTGGCCCTCAGTGGATTGAATGATGCCAACCCACATTGCCAAGGCAACCTCCTTTCCTCAATCTACCTATTCAAATGCTAATCTCTCCCCTTACAGCCTCACAGACACACCCAGAAATAATGTTTTACCAGCTACCTGGGCCTCCTTGGACCAGCCAAGTTGACACAGAAAAGTAACCATCACACTGCCACAGCGTTCCCTAGATTCACAGCCATTCACTCCACAGATGTCAGTAACTGGCTGCCATGACTGCACAGAGTGCTGGGACTATTACCGTAAAGTGTCCTCAGAGGTGTGTACCCAGAGTAGGCACTGAAGAGTTCGAATCATTCATTATGCTCTTTACCCATGAGAGTACCGATGCTCAGAGAGGTCGATTTATTTGCTCATGGTTATAAAGACTACAGTAACCTCTACAGTACTGAAAGGGAACAAGGTCCATTGTTCATCCAGGTGTAAAATAGTGTGCCGGTATGCCTAATATATTACCAGTTGTGTCAGGGGGCAGAGTTTGTTTTTTAATATTCCTGTATCCATGTCTCTGAGAAGAAAACACAAGATGTTGGTAACTCAGGTTACATCCAAAGAGGAGCCTAGTAATTAGAGAGCAAGGGAAATTTAGATTTCACTGTCTACCCTTTGTACTATGTGAATATTTTTGTTTGTGTATATGTATCACTAGAAAATAAAAACATAAAGCCTGCTGAAGTTAATAATTCATTGAAATGAGATTCAAACCCAAGTCTCAACATACCTTGAGAAGAAATGTATTGAAATAAGTATCACTGGAAATGTACTATGGAAGAGTTTAGACTGGGCCACAAAAAAAAGATGGGGGGCAGACCTGTGCAGTGTAGGTTCAAATGGACCAGGACACAGGAGTGTGAATGGCAGCGGCATGTCTGGAAAATGGTCTTGCTAGGACAGCTGACATGGGGCAGCCATCAGATCTGCAAGGCTGAGTGGAGGGAAGGGGTCAGGCTGCTGAGGGGCCCCAAGCCTGAGCTTCCCGCTTTGGACAGGACTCAAGCTGTCACCAGAAGAAGGTTATGTTTGAGAGCCACTCTCCTAACTGTGAGCATTATTAGCAATTGTGTCAAACTGCCTTTTCCTGAAGGTCTTCCCAGGGCTGCCAGAGCTTTAATGTTAATTGGGCAGATTGTCTCTGGATTTGAAACACAAACTGTGATTAATGAAAGGACTGTTAACGAGTTTGGCCCGAGGTGGTCTCTCCACCTTGCTCCTCCTGCTGGTACAGATTTGAGGAGGTCTTGCTGTGCTTTTTTGACCACAGTGCCTGGTGGGGGGAAATGGGCAGCCTGCTCTGAGAAGGATGAAGTTTTTGACCTGAAGCTATCTTCGAGATCTCTCCCTCCGTGTCCCTTGTTTCAAAATGGGCAGATACGATCTCAGACAAGCCGTATCTCAGGCAACACAGGGAGTGGTAGCAAAGCAAGGCAACAACCTAGGACCAGGGTTTTGTTCTGGAAGTAAGTTCAACTCCTCTGTTCTCAGCCTTTTCTAGCTTCTTTTTTTTGGCCTTTCCCAGCCCTTTTTATGATCCGACTTGCCTCCACTGCACCAATCCTCATCTCTAAAATATGTCACAGGTGCATCATTTCCTCCGTCTCCTTTAGGACAGGTCTTTCTTTACTCGTCATTGGTAAAAGGCTGTGTGCTGACAGAGAAATACTGACATTAGCATCATGGAAACCAGGATTTGTAGTTCATCTCTACTGCCTAAGAGCTCTGTGATTTAGGGCAGTTTCCTCAAACCTAAAAGTAGCATAAAATGACAGTTACCTTATAGGATGTTACAAGAGTCAGGCACTTGATGTATGTAAAGTGTTCAGCATACAGCCTGGGGATCACGTGTGCTCATTGCATGGTAGTCATTTTTCTCACCTGCTTGGTTCTGTTTGCTGACTCTGGTTTTGCCGTTCACCACAGATCCGTCCTCACGTGGCTGCCACGGGCACCAAATTGGGCTTGTGCTGGCCCATGATTTTTAGTTCTGGCATTATGGCAATCTGAACCAATGCATACTGTCCCACTTTGTCTCTGATGCCTAGAAATGCACAATAACTTCCCAGAGCAAGTAAATTAAACAGTTCTGTCTTAGAGGAAGAAAGTGTTTTGGAGACTATTGTTGATGGTATTGACCCGGCTCAGGGAAGGGCAGAGTTTCAAGACAGAAGACAACTGAGTTACCTCATGAAGAGGGACCGCCTATGAAGCAGAACACTTAGCTTGGATTGTTATGTTAGTGAGAAATAATATTTACTGAATTAGAAACTAAAATTTTAGAATCTATCAGTTAACTATAACAGAACCAATCTCAGTAATAATAATACCTTACAGTAGGATACTAGATGCCCATATATATAGTTATAATGCATATAATTCATGTATTACTTATTTTATATATACATGAATTATTCATAGTATTTTTGTTGCCAAGTTCACATTAAAAATATATATAAAAGAAGCAATCTGCCATGACTAGTGTGGCTCGGCTGGTTGGGTGTCTCTTGCAAAATGGAAGGTCGCCAGTTCAATTCCCAGTCAGGGCATATGACTGGGTTATAGGCCGGTCCCCAGTTGCAGCATGTGTGAGAGGCAACCAATTGATATTTCTCTCACACATTGATATTTCTCTTTTTTTCTTTCTCCCTCCTTTCCCCTCTTTCTAAAAATAAATATATAATTTTTTTTAAAGAAGTGATCTATGTTGCACTTTTGCTCAAAACTTAAGTACGGCAGCAAGTGAAAAGGCACATATTTTGTTCTGTTTTATTTTGTTTTAGGAGTACCTTTGTCTGCCTTCTGATAACTCGATTCTCTCACAAATGTTCCTTGTTCCAGTTGCCAAGAACTGTTTGTCCCTATAGCTTGTCATGGCGCCATGTGGCTATCAGATGTGTCATTTATCATAAAGTCCTCGGCAGGACAGTTTTCTCATTAGCCTGCAACATTTAAGATAGTGTGACACTCCCCTTCACTGAATCACTTTCCTGATGTCAGGTTAAATTCTTAATTTATCAATTAAGTCAATAAATTAATTTCCTAGTCCATTAAAATATCTTTTGATTGCAACCCAATGCTGAGATAGAGTGAGTTTTGTCATTACAAATGCCGAAGTACTAATGAATACAATGACAGATGCAGAAGCAGTATTGTCATTTTTACATTAGGATGTGCTAGCTACGTGCTGTCCACACTTGCTTACCAACACAGGAAAAGTCAAATGCTTTCCCTTGGCAGCATAAGCTGGCACTCACATCATTATAAAAAACAAACACAAATATGGGCTTTGAAATTAGATGGTAGACTCAGTTATAGCATCGCAATTTGGAAAAATCTAAGGAATGCTGACATTAATTATTTTTAAGTCATCTAAATGATGATTCCCATGCAGACCCAAAGACAAATATATTCTCTTTGACTTTTCATTATAATTGTAAAAAATTGAAAGCAAGGTAACTACCCATCGGATTAAGAACACAACCTCTGGAGTTAAGCTTTCTGAGTTCGAATGCTATCCACTTTACGATGTGTGATCTTGGGAAAGCTCCTTAAAATTCTGCGTTTCTCTTTCCTCGAATGTAAAATAGTAAAATGGCCATTTTGCAAATCGCGTCTGTCCCTGTTCATCCGCACACTACCCCTGACCTTCTAACTCCTCCCCTGTATCACAAGGACTTGATGAGTAGACACTACATTTCCTGCACCTCCTTACAAGTAGGATTCCCAGCGACGGACCCCCACCCTGGCAGTGATGCTGTGGGGCGGGGGCGGGGGGCAGCAGACAAGGAGATTTTTCTTCAGTGGAGGTGGTTTCCAGTTCTTCTAATCATTGAGTAGCTCAGTTATATACACGTATATTTTTATTCTTGCTTTGCCTAAAATACCTTAACTGGTTTCTGTTTTCATGATTCTGCCTTGCTGATAAAGTTATTGTATCGGCATAACGGGGTTGCCATGAGGGTTCACAGAAGAGATGTAAAAGTATGCAGAATATGGCCAGAAAACGGACAGCATTCACTAAATGTTAGATTTTGCTGTTGCCACAGTCATTATTCCCTTGAGGACGTGTCTCATGCAGCTTGTCCTTCGTATATCAAGTCATCTGTGGTTATTTCCTGGACGTTCACTGAAAATGTTGTGTTTTGGAGGTGGTAGATTCTGCTCCAGTTTTCAAAGGCTGACGGGTTTTGTTTGCTTTACAAAATAGAAGATAGAAGATAATATGGTTGGTGCAAACTGAAAGCTCTGTCTCTTAGCAGCTCAAGTCCCAGTTCAGTTCTTTTAGCCCTGGCTGGTTTGCTTAAACTCTACCCAATGCATGAGCGATTCAGCTCTCAGAGATTTGGGAAGAGTTTATATATGGGATTTGGGCTCTACACCTCTGTCTCTGTCTTTTGTAAGATTTGTCTCTCGCGTTTCAGCAAATGTGATTGCCGCAAACGCTAGCCTCTGTTTGCGGAGCCAGAAAAGCCATAAACATTCTATCAGAGCTCTAACTGCCCTGTGTGGTGCGGACGAGGGACTGCCCGCATGCTAAGATAAGATATGAACAGAAGAGCCTCATTTTTCTTCCAAGTGTCTACCCTCCCTCCACAATATGCCTACTTTTTGTCACTCTCCATTACCTTGAAGTATGTATTTTGTCTATAGTTGATTGTTATCCATGGAAGGGCTAGTCTGATAGAAGTTTATTTGGCCATTAGTGGAAACAGCGGTTGCTATGCACACTGTTGATATTTCATTGGCATAAATATATATGTGTATTTCATTATCTATTGCTGCATAACAAACTATTCTGAAAGTTAGTGGTTTAAAATAATAGCTGTTTTTCCTCACAATTCTGTTGGCTGACTTGGCTTGGCATGGGGAGTCTTTTGCTCCCTGTAGCATTGGATAGGGTCTCCTCCTCAGCTGAATTCAGCTGCAGATGGGAGGGGCTAAAAGAGGTTAAAAGAAGACTTCGATCACATATCCAGAACCTTGATGTTCTTGCACCTGGCCTTTCATGTGGCCAGCTTCACGTGAGTTCCCTGTCTATATAGTGATCTCAAGGTAGTTGGCCTTCTTACATGGAGGGTGGCTTTACAAAGGGTAGAAACAGAAGCTTTCAGATTTTTTAAGGCCTGGGATCAGAAGCCCAAAATATCACTTCTGCTGCATTCTATTGGTCAGTACAGGTCACAGGCCCAGACTCAACAGACTTCACCTCTTGATCAGAATGATGACACAAGCATGCAAGAAAGGGAGAGATGCATAGCAGCCATTTTTATTTGGGTGGACTGAAAAAAGGAAGAGCTGCTCAGGAGTCTTTCTGTTTTACCTGTTATATTTTATTTCTTAGGTGTAAGGCCAAATAATAAAATCTAAATATTTGTTAATTCTGAGTAGCTGAATAGATGGTTGTTTGCTATATTCCTGTGCAGTGCTTTGCTTGATTTGGTTTGTGTGTTTAAAATTCTTCCAAATAATAGGCTCATAGACTTTGTGAACCCCTCAGGCTCTATCTGTGGGAAGCACTGACTCCTTTTGATCGACACAGATTCACAGGTTCTTCCTACTCCGTCTGTCATGGCATTGAGAGGGTGGGGGAAGATGACCTGGGAAAGCTTGTCTAAGCTCTGTGGTCCCAAGTTCTTTCTGCTGTGTCTGGGATCACTCCCTTCCCAACATTGCTCCTTAATCCCTCTTCTAGTCATTCTACTCCAAAGCAGCTTCCTGTTTTCATGCCCTGCACTCTGCTCATTGCTCTGCTCCCCACCTCATTATCAGAATGTGCTACTCTAGTTCTGATCGCTTAAAAGCGATCTCCCCTTATAGCTGTGTAGACATCACCCAGCCAACAGGCATCTATCTCCTTCAGTATCCATCAAGCTAAAGAGAGTGATCAGAGAAACTGCAGGGCCCAGGACACTCTCCACTCTGGCCATTTTCATCCTGTGGTCCTACAGAGGAACGCTTCAAATGGATCACTCTGGAATCAAAAGGCCAAGAGTTCTCAGAAGTCTTGCTGACTTATAAGAGAAAATTCATTTATTAAGCAAACTTTCTGTGTGCTTAAATAGAAATAATAATAATCTAATATACGAAAATATTCTGCAGAGTAAGTTTAAAGAATGTAAGTGTAAGGTATCTCTCAGATTTATTTGTAAGACTAGAGTATTAGAATCAGCCTAGCAGTCTCTGTCTGGAGGAAGACTGACATAAATCACAGTACTTCACCATTTTAACAATTCAAGTAATGTCATGGGAAAGTGCCCATACTAATTTGAATTTGATTTGCCTAACCTAAGTGCCTGTAAACTTGGCTAGTTTATAATATTGCTGAACTTCTTATTTTTCAATTTCTATAACTACAATGATTATCTTACTTTCTGTCCTTGCCTATACTCCACTATCTTCCTCTGATATTCTTGACAGACTTCCTGAAGCCCTGGTGAAACATTTTTATTGGACCATTCTAAGATATGGTAATATTAGCTGCAGACACTTAAATGTGTGTTTTGAATAGCTTAAAAATACACATGGTTCAAAATACAAAAGAATGTATTACCCCATCCTCCAGGGGCTCTACCCCAAACATGGCCAGTATTTCCTGTTTCCTGTGTATGTCTTCCAGTTGGAATTTACTCATACCTAAGCAAATAGATATTCCTCTTCATGTTTTTACACAAATAATAGCACACAATTCACACTAATCCTCATTTTCCATATGCCAATATGACTTACAGGTAATTTCATCCCTGGATGTCAGAAGATTCCTCATTCTTTTTTATGGCTTCACATTATTTCACTGTATGCAAGTCATCTATGTGTTTGACAAATCACCTATCCATGGGCATAGAGGTTGTTTGCAATTGTTTGTTTTTTCAAACAATGCTGTAATATTTTTATTATTTTGCATAGACTTAAATCTCTATGTAACATATATTACTAGAGGCAGAATTGTTGTTAATGAGTAAGTGCACTTATAATCTAAATGCATACCTTCAAGTTGTCCTCCACAGAGTTTACCAAATCCTATCAGCAATGTATAAAGTTGCCTATTTCCCCACATCCTCACCAATATATTCAGACTTTTTAGGTCTTGGATAATCTGAAAAGTGAAAACTGTTATCTTAGTACAGTTTTAATTACTCTTTGCACAGATTCAAAGAGCTTACCAAATTCCAAACAGGGTAAACACAAAGTAATCCATAAAAATAAATACCATGCTCAAACTTCTAAAAATGTTTCTTTCTCTGAAAAAAAAGATTCCTAAAACAGTGAAAGAAATATGACCTTAGCAATCAAGGAAATTATTATCAGAGACTAGGGAGGACAGAGAGAGTGGCATAAAGTTTCCAAGTGCCAAAAGAAAAGACATAATAAAAAAATAATTCCTATAGAAACAACTAAAAAAGGGACTTCCTCAAAAACACTACAGATAAATCAAAATGGAATTCTAAAGTGTTCGAGTAACCTACCAGAAGGTAGAAAAAATAAAAGAGAATGCAAAAAAAAAAAAAAGAGAGATAACAAATGGAAAACAAAACACCTAATAGAAGACTTAAACTCTAGTATATCAATTGCTATAGTAAATTTAAATGACCTAAATACACCAATTAAAAGACAGAGATCAGCAGAGTAAATTTTTTAAAGTGTATCATCTGTTCATTGTCTACAAGAAGCTTACTTCAAATATTATTTAATTAGGTTAAAATTAAAATGATGAAAAAAATCTATATGATGTAAACATTAATCAAGAGAATGCAGAAATGGCTATATTACTATCATATCAATGGACTTCAGAGCAAAGAAAACTGCCAAAGGCAGAGAGATTTTAAAAAGATGAAAGGACCAATCTTCCCAGAAGACATATGAACATCAGATGTGTGTGCATTAAACAATGGAGTTGCAAAATATTACACTTGAAGCAAGAAAAAACAGTAGAACTGAAAGGAGAAATACACAAATCTACCATTATATTGGAGACTGCAATACCCATGTCTTAGCAATTGATGAAAAAGTATACCAAAAAAAATCAGCAAGGATACAGAATAATTTAACAATACCAACAAACAATGGGATATAACAGAAATTTATATTGGGTTGGCCAAAAATTTCATATGATTTTTTTCAATAAAATAAGACACATTCTTCATTTTCACCAATAACTTTATTGATCGGGGTATTTTGAGTATGTCAGCTCTCTCCCGCGTGATATAACCTTGATTGTTCTCAGTTAATGTCTGGGTTTGATCGCTGTCAACTTCAACTGGTCTGCTGACAGTGGAGCATCATCCAGGGAGAAATCTCCAGCAGGAAACTTCACAAACCACTTTGACACATTTGATCAGTCACAGCATCTTCTCCAAACACTGCACAAATTTTTGCGGGGCATTTCAGTTGCATTTTTACCTTTCTTGAAATAATAAAGTATAATATACTGAAAATGTGTACATTCTTTCATCTTTGATATTAAAATGGTACACAAAACTCACCAATTTTGATAAGATTTTTTAATGCACACTGATATGATCACTGTCACAATACAACCTAACAAAATTGTTTCCGATGAACCTAAAGACAACAAAGATCTACTAGAGCCTTCTTATGGGAAAAATATGAACTTTTTGGCCAACTTAATACGTTACACTCAAGCATCAGAATACACATATTTTGTCAAGCACCAATGATACATATATCATGGTAGGCCATATTCTTGGACAAAAAATAAGTGTCAACAAATTTAAAAGAATTGAAATCACATAAATGTGTTCTCTGTCTATAGTTGAATCAAACTAAAAATCGATAACAAAAAATAAAAATACTATTTTTGAACACTTAAAAAACAAACAACAAACTTCTAAGCTATTCATGAGTCAAATGGAAGTCTCAAGGGAAATAAAAATATATGTTGAACTTAATAAAAACAAAATTTAAAAAATCAATATTTCTGCATCAATAGGAAAAAAATCAATACCTATAGCACTTACATTTAAAAGGTGGGAAAGATCAATAAGTAACCCAAACTCCCACATCAAGAACATAGAAAAAGAACAAAATAAACCTAAAGCAAGTAGAGGGCAAGAAATGGCAAAGATAAGAGAAAAAAATAATGAAATTGAAACCAAAAACTATTTCTAAAAAGATGAATAAAATTGATAAATACCTACCAAAACTGACAAACAAAACAAAGGCACAAATTACCAATTTCATGAATGAGTGGGGTATCCTAGGAGATGTCCAAGAATAGTAAGAATACTATTAACAACTCTACACACATAAATTTGACAACTGTAGATGAAGTGGCCCATTTCCTTAAAAAACACAAACTGCAATGTTTCACCCAGTATAAAACAGATAATTTTAATAGTCTTAAAAGTAAATTGAATTCATAATTAAAAACTTCCAAAAATGAATATGCAGACTCAGATGCTTTCAAGAGAGAATTTTTCCAAAGGTTTAAAGAAAAATTGTTATTAATTCTACACAATGTCTCCCAGAAAATAGAATAGGGGAGAACACTTTCCAGTTCATTTTATGAAGTTAATATTACTCTGATTCCTAACCCAGACAGTACATATATTTAAAAAAGAAGATACAGGCATATTTCCCTTATGAATACCAATGTGAAACATTTTAACAAAACATTAGCACATAGAATTCAGGAACACATAAAAAAAGAATTATATGTCAAGACCAAGTGGGGTTTATCTCAGAGACAAAAGACTGATTCAATATTCAAAATCAAAGTAATTCACAATATTTGCAGACTAATGTAGCAAAATCACATGGTTATATTAATTGGTACTAAAAATCACTTGAAAAATGTAATGCCCATTTATTACTGAAAAACTACAAGAAAAAAATAGAAATAGGAAGGAAATTCCTCAATTTGATAGAAAGAATCTACAAAATATAAAACAAAACAAGACAAAGGCTAAAGCTAACATTTTACATAATGATAAAAGACAATGTTTTCTGCCAGGCAGAAAACAAGGATGTTCATTCTCAACACTCTTATTTAACATAGTATTGAAAGTTCTGAGCAGGAAATGAAATAAAAGTCAAAGACACTGGAAAAAAGAAATAAAACTGTTATATTTGCAGATCACGTGATTGTCTATAGAAAACCCAAGGAATCTACAACAACAGCAATAAAAGTCTACAACTGATAAATGAATGCACAGAAAGTTCACAGACTAAAAGGTCAACATACAAAACTTAACTGTATGTTTTTATATATTAGCAATAAATACATTGATATCAAAATTAAAAGTGCAAAACCATTCAGAACCACTAAAAAGTACTTAGGTTTAAATGTAGTGAAACATGTACAGGGCTTGTACATTGTAAACTATTATTAAACACTAATAAAAGGCATCAAAGAAGATTCAACTAAGTCACCATTTCATGGATTGAGAGACTCATCAGAGTAAAAAATGTAAACTTTCTCCAAATGTATACACAAGCTTAACAGAATTTCCATCAAAATCTCAGCAAGGTTTTTTGTAGATACAGACAATATTTTTCTACAATTTATATGAAAAGACAAAGGAACCACTACAGTTAAAAACAATTTTGATAAAAGAGAATAATGTGAGAGGAATCAGCTGACCCGATTTCAACATTTATTATGTAGCCATGGTAATAACAAATGTGCAATATTTGTGGAGAAATAGACACACTGATCAATGAAAGAGAATACATAACTGAGAAATAAGTCCTCATGTATGAACAGCTGTTTATTGACTCAGGTGCAAAGGCAATTCATTGGAGGAAGGACAACCTTTTCAACAAATGGTGTTTATAGCAGGTGGGCATCCATAGGCCAACAAAAACAAAGAAAATAGAAACAAAAACACCAACCAACACCTAGAGTTTTGACATAAACCACACATCTTATTTTTAAATGAACTCAAAATAGATTACTGACTTAAGTGTAAAATGTAAATGTGTAAAACTTTCAAAAAATGTAGAACAATATCAGTGGTATCTGAGCCTAAGCAAAGAGTTCTTATGCAAATCTGCAAACACCTACTAAATGAGGTGTGAAAGCCACAGAACACGTAGGTCTGAGTGAGGAGTTCTTCAATCTGATACCAAATGCATGATCCATAAAAGGAAAGGGAAGGAATTACAAATTTATTAATTGGACTTTATCAACATTTAAAACTGTTTTTCTGCAAATGATCTTGTAAAAGGAATAAAAAGATGATCTATGGACATGGGAAAAATATTTATAAGCCACATATTTAATGATGAACTCATTTCTAGGTTACATAAAAAACCATCACAACTCAACAATAACAATGAAAAAATTCATTTAGAAAATGGGCAAAGGTCATAAACAGATATGTTACCAAAGAAAATATGCCTATGGTAAATAGCACATTAAAATAAATGTTAATGTAATTAGCCATCAAGGAACTACAAATTAAAACCACAATGTAGTTACAGTATCTTAAGCACCTACCAAATAGCTTAATTAAAAATAGTTACATTAAAAACTGGTAAAAATGCTAAGAAATGGAGTGACTCATAAGTTGCTGGTGGGAGTATAAAATGGTACACTCTGGAAAATACTTTGAGTTTCTTTAAAAACCAAATGTACAACCACCAAAAGGCCCAGCAATTCCACAGCTAAACATTTATCCCAGAGAAATGAAAATTTATGATCACAACAAAATCTGCACACAAATGTCCCTAAGTTCATAGCAACTTTATTCCTAGTATCACCAAGTGGTAAACAACCCAGATGTCCATCAATGAGTAAGTGAATGGTTAAACAACTCTGGCACATCAGTACCAAGCGCTACAACTCAGCAATAAAAGGAATAATAGATAACACACATCTCCGGATTAATCTCCATATAAGTATGCTGAGTGAAAAATCCCATCCCCAAAGGTTACATCTGTATAACTCCATTTATATAACTTTCTGGAGGTAATACAGTTATGGAAATGGAGAACAGGCTAGCGGTGACCAGTGGTGAGGGAGAATGGAAGTGTGTATGCCCGTCAAAGAGCAATATGTGAGACCCTTGCGTTGATGGAAAGGCTGTATCTTGGCAGTATCAGTGTCAATATCCTGTGTGTGATACTGTAATATACTTTTGCAATATGCTGTTATTTGAGAAAATTGGATAAAGTATACATGGGATCTTTCCATATTATTTCTGACAACTCCATGGGAATCTACAAGTACTTCATAATGACAATTTAATTAAAAACTTACTGAGTTTTCCTGTCCAAGAGCATGGTCTGTCTGTGCTCTGGGTCAAGTCTTCAAGAACACTGTCCAGTTTTCCTTAACATAAATCTTGGACATTTCTTAGTTGGTGCTTTTTTAGACTGATTCTTTTCTTCCATTATATTTTCTGTGTGTTATTTGTATTTATGAATGTTACTTATTTCAGTATATTAATAATGGTCCCATTCACTTTACTGAATTCTATGATTATTTATAACAGTTTTTATTTTATTGTCCTAGGTTTTCCAAGAATAGGATCATATTATCTGCAGTAGTGATAATTTTACCTGTTCATTCCTAATATTTATGTTTTTGATTCTTTCTCTTTTTCATAGCACTAGCACCTTCTAAAAAAGATTAATTAATAGTTGTGGGTTGTGTTGCCATTGTTGTTTTTGTTCATGGTGGGTTCTTTGTTCCTAACTTTATTGAGAGTGCTTTTAGTGTTAAGTGTTTCTCTCCATTAAGCAGAATATTCATCATATTCAGGAAATATCCACGCCCAAGAAATGTTGTTAAATAGTGTTGAATAATTTTAAAAGCCCCTCATGAAACACTACTTAATAGAAATATAATGCAAGCCATAAATGCAAGCCACATAATTTTAATTTTTCTAATAACCACATCTGAAATAGTAAACAGGCAAAATTAATTTTAATAATAGCTTTATTTAATTTGGTATATGAAAAATATTATTTTAACACATATTCAATAAAATGTTTTTTATATTCTCTTCTAGTACGACCTCTTTGAAGTCAGTGTGTTTTTAACAGTTTCAGCACTTCTCAATCAGGACTTGCCACAGTTCAAATGCTCAATAATCACGACTCTAGTGGCTGCCTTCCTGGACAGCACAGCTCTTAGAGCGCTTCATTATTTTCAGGAGAAGGCCTACACACCTTGCCTTTGCATCACATGGCTTTCACAGAATGTCTCCTGCTGGAAAATCTGTATCATTACCTTCTCTTTGGACCTCTGGACATCCAGCCCCTCTGCTTAGACACTGTTCCACCTCCTCGTTACCTGGTTAACTCTTATCTACTCTTCAGCTCTGAGCTAACCTCCCCTACTCCCAGGAAGCCTTCCTTGCGTCAAGTCTGAGTTGAGTTCCTGTTCTCTGTATTCCCATCAAGACCTGTCCCATTGTTTTTCCACTAGACTGTGTTCTTGAGATCAGGGATGTGCTTCCCACATCCCTCACACATAGCACAATGTACATAGAGTAATAACGAAGGGCTGTTATTCCATGAGATACAAGCCTTCATGAAGAGGCGAGGAAAACAATATGTCTTCTTTGTCTTATGAATAAAGAAAGAGAAAACATTGAACACAACAAAGTAGGAAGGCAGACTTAGAACGGAGTCTTAGAGGTGGATGGATTATTAGAAAAAAAAGAGCAACATGTTAGGCCCACATCAAAACACGTAAGCCACGACATTTCAGTCTCGAGGTCGCAACCTTCACAGAGGATGTTGCAAAGTGTGCAGGTGCATGTTCCTATCTAGCCAGGGAAAGGAGATGTAAATTCCAGGGAGAAGATATAAGATGTATGGTTTTCTCCTTCAATGCCCTGGGCCACTCTGAGTTTCAATGCTTTTTTGTTCCCTTGGGTGAGGTAATGACATGAATAAAGTCTCATCTAACAATCACCACTATGAAGCTTTAGAGTTACGGTGCCCCATTGGCGTGACCTTTTAATAAGGAAGATCACTGCACATAGAAACCTGGAAATGGTGTTGCTGAAGTGTTTCAATGCTAACTGTCTTCCTCTCTGGATGGATCTTTTTCATTTCTCACTTTCTAAGACATATTTCATAGTTTCTGGCTCATCCTGTCACCCTCTAATGGAAGGAAGATGCATTAGCTTTCAAAACTGACAGCCAGCATGACCCTTATAGTTTGTATCTTTGGAAAATTACTGAATAATAACAACAATAACAATAATAATGGACACTGTGTACCATACAATGTGTGTCAGGCATTGAGCTATGCACTTCATCCACATCATCTCATTTAAATGTCACAAATTTTACAAATAAGCAATGTTCCCAAGGTCACATAGCTCATAATTAACTGAGCTGGGACTTGTTCCCAATATGTCTAATTCTGAAGCCCACACGTTCATGCATTATAATTTATTACTTGATATTTATCAAACCATACAGAATTCTATTACTGAAAATCTCAGCCATCAATCTTTGCTTTTGGCCAGCACCAGATCATTTAGATCTCATTGCAATTCACTCCTCTTCAGGGAGAACTTCATCCCCGTCACATTTGGCATTTTGATTAGACCAAGGAGAGAGGCTTCAGTGTTTCTGCTACTTTCCCTCCCATGAGAAGATGGGGAAAATGATTGACTCAGACCCTTCACATATGGAGCCCATGGCAGCTCACAGTCAGAGGCCTTCTGTGTAAGGGTCAATTAAGATGCGTGCTTCATTGTAAACCAAGGAAATAACGGACAGATGGAGGAATTTGGTCACAGTGACTGAAGGCACTTTGACAGCTGCTGTGGTGATTACATCACCAGCCACTTGGCTTTTGATGAAGATTGTATCTTGATAACTCTTGAGGAAAAGCAAAAGCATTTGTCTTTGTGATATCCATCTTTACAGGTTAACTCATGTAGGGTAAAAATATTGCCAGATCCTAAGTCAGTGGCACTAAGCTTTGACTGTACATTAGAATCCCAGGTTACACATCCCAGACACCAACTTCATCAGAATTGCTGGGATGAGATCCAGGCATCGGTACTGATGATTATGGTCCCCTTGGATGATTCCAATGTGCCTAAGTCAAGAAGAGAACCACCACTCAAAGTAAACGTTTCTCTTTCCTTATCTTAGTTGCAAATGTAAAGTCACAGTACACTTCTACAGTTTTATTGTCAAGGTCTGACCTATTTGTATTGCAGAAAAATATGGTCTGTTCAATATAAATCCTTTGAATGTTTGATAATTTTTATATGAGTAAATGTGCCATAAATGCATACATATAGATAGATGATTGATAGATGATAGATAGATACATAATGTTATATGTGTATAATTTGTATAATTTAGAAAGTTTATGTTACTAAGTTTTATATATATACACACACATACATACTGTTGTCCATATGGAAAAAATACAATAATAATATAAACTGTGCTTCATATACTCATACCTGTAAACCTACCTTTGCCTCACCCTGTAAATGGGAAAGTACTCACACATATGTCAAAGCTTCTTAATTCTGTTTACTATTTTCATTTGTATAATCTATCACTTTTTAATAAGGGTATTAAAATACCCACTAATGACAGGATGTTTGCCAAATGCAAAAAATGATACCAAATTTTTTATTTTGAGTATATCTTTTTTTAATATTTTATTGATTATGCCATTACAGTTCTCCCATTCCCCCCCTTCATTCCCCTCCACCCTGCCAACCCTCTCCCACCCACACTCCCTCCATTTAGTTCATGTCCATGGGTCATATGTTCTTTAGCTTCTACATTTCCCACACTACTCTTGCCCTCTCCCTGTCTATTTTCTCCCCACCGTCTATGCTACTTATTCTCTGTACCTTCTCCCCACCCTCTCCTCCCACTCCCCTGTTGCTAACCTTCCACATGACCTCCATTTCTGTGGCTCTGCTTCTGTTTTAGGTGACCGCTTAGTCTGCTTTTGTTTTAGGTGTGGATGTTAATAACTGTGAATTTGCTGTCCTTTTACTGTTCATATTTTTATCTTCTTTTTCTTAGATAAGCCCCTTTAACATTTCATATAGTAAGGGCTTGATGATGATGAACTCCTTGAACTTGATCTTATCTGAGAAGCACTTTATCTACCCTTCCATTCTGAATGAAAGTTTTGCTGGATAGAGCAGTCTTGGATGTAGGTCCTTGTGTTTCATGATTTGGAATACTTCTTTCCAGCTCCTTCTTGCCTGTAAGGTCTCTTTTGAGAAATCAGCTGACAGTCTGATGGGAACTCCTTTGTAAGTAACTGTCCCCTTGCCTCTTGCTGCTTCTAGAATTTTCTCTTTCATTTTAATCTTGGCTAATGTAACTATGATGTGCCTTGGTGTGTTCCTCCTTGGGTCCACCTTCTTTGGGACTCTCTGAGCTTCCTGGACTTCCTGGAAGTCTATTTCCTTTGCCAGATTGGGGAAGTTCTCCTTTACTATTTGTTCAAATGAGTTTTCCACTTGTTGATCTTCCTCTTCCCCTTCTGGTACTCCTATAATTCGAATGTTGGAACGTTTAAAGATATCCTGGAGGTTCCTAAGCCTCTCCTCATTTTTCTGAATTCTTGTTTCTTCATTCTTTTCTGCTTGGTTGTTTGTTTTTTCCTTCTGGTCCACTCCATTGATTTGAGTCCCAGTTTTCTTCCCATCACTACTGGTTCCCTGTGCATTTTCCATCATTTCACTTATGAACGCCTTCATTTGTTCATCTAATTTGCGACCAAAATCAACCAATTCTGTAGGCATCCTGATTAGCAGTGCTTTGAACTGTGCATCTGATAGGTTGGCTATCTCTTGCTTGCTTAAAAGTATTGGCTCTGGGGCTCTGAGCTGTTCTTTTGTTTGAGTCATTTTTGGTCAGGTGGTGCCTGTTGCATATGAGGGGCGGGGCCTTAGGTGTTCACCAGGGCGGGGCAGCCTAGTCGCCAAGTTGTGACACTGTCTGTGGGGGCGGGGTCAGAGAGGGAACAATGGCGCCTGTTCCGAGCTCTCTCAAATTTGCGTCCCCTCTGCTGCCTCCCACAAGCAAACTGGGCCCCCCTGGCGCTGGTTCCCAGGTGGGAGGGCCTATGCACACTCCGGGACCTTGCAGGTCTCCCCAGCAACCTCTCCTGTGAGACTGGGAGCCTCTCCCAGCACCTTTTCAATTGGTGTTTTTAGGATTTATTTCTTGTCGCTGGGGCCCTGCACTGTGTGGTCCATCTCACTGCCCGCTCTTGCCTAGTTTATCTGCATGCAAATGTGTGTCCATGGTTGGCCAACTGCCCTTCGTGCCCTGTCTGCTCTGCTCATCTCCTCCCTGAATCTGGGGTCTGCAAGCTCCACGCCACCTACACCGCCCGGCGCTCCCGAGCCTGGCAGCCACCACGTTTTCCTGCCGCTTTCCCTCTCCGCTGGCTGCTGACTCTGCCCCTCTTACCGGTCTGGTTGAGTGGTTGTCGGACTTCCGTAGTTCAATTTTCTGTGTTCTGGTTGTGTTATTGTTTACAAATATTTGTTGTCCTTAATCTTGGTTGTGAGAGGAGGTACAGTGTTTCCACCTATGCCTCCATCTTGGCCAGAAGTTATCTTAAGTGCATCAACATTTTTGAAGTTGTATTTGCCTTGTTATTAGAATGGAATAGTAGAAGTTTTAAAAATTCTACTATTAAGTAATATATTTCTTTATCTCTAGTAATGTTTTGCCTTGGATTTCGTTTTGCTGGTATATTGACTCATTATGTATCATTGTGTTAATACTTGCATAATATATCATTTGCTTTACTCTACAAACTTATCGTGTGATTTTAAGAGGTTCTCTTTTAAGGAATATTATAACAAGATTTTAAAAAATCCATTTTGGTAACATATTTTATAATGGCAAATTTTATTCATTTATACTAATAGCGATTACTTACTATTAATCACTATTATGATTACAGATATAGTGATTGTAGATATATTTAGATTTGTTTCTACCTTCTTTTTTCCTTTCCTTCTTTTATTCTGCTAGGATTGATATATTTTCTGTATTTGTTATTCCCCTCTGAAGGTGGAGGAATGTATTTTTTCAATTACATAAATTTTTAAGCATGACTATTGCATTTAGAATTTTTAAAATATTTTTCTGAACAAAGAAAATAACTTAGAACACATTATTTACCATTGAACTCCATTCCCAAATGACAATTATTTTTAGGAGTTTGTTTTACATTTTTCATAGAAGAATAATTATTAATTTTACATTTAAAGTTAATTAAATGCACTGGAATTTTATCAATTTATGGTTCACAGTTTTTTTCTGTTATTTTTACTTTTTTGAACTTTTTTCATTGTTTCTTATATCTCACATTTTCATTTTGGGTTAGCATTTTTTTTTAAATAAAATTTATCTGCATATTTTTCTTCCAAAAAGAGTCTAAAAGTTTTAACGTCTCTTAACATTTGCATTCTAAAAAATGCTTTATCTTGCCTGCATTTGACTACAAATTTAGCTGTATATAAAATTTTGAGTTGATACATACTACCTTCCTTTAATAGAGTGAGATATTACCCCTTATTTGGGGGCATCATAATTGCCAAAGGGGTGGGAAATATCTCTTTGCAGTCTACATTTTATTACTCTCTGGCTACTTTGTCTTTTATCTGTGGTAGTTTTAAAAACTATACAGAGTGTATTTTTGTCCCTGACTAGGTAGTTCAGTCAGTTAGAGCATCGCCCCAATAAGCAAAGGTTGTGGGCTCTGTTTCAGGTCTGGGCACACATAAGAAATCAACCAATGAGTACACGAATGAATGGAACAACAAATCTCTCCCCACATCCCCCCTGCCTTAGTTCTTCCACTACATTCAATGACTAGGTGGGGTTTTTTTTGTTATAATTTATTTCCTGTGGATCTCTTGATCTGTGGACTTGTGTTCCCTTGATTTGTAAAAAGCCAGTAATTACCTCTTCAAGTATTTCTCCTTCCTTTTTCTTCATTAAATCTTCTGGAACCCACTCTGGCTGGTGCGGCTCAGTGGTTGAGTGCTGGCCTGTGGAACAAAGGGTCACCAGTTCGATTCCCAGTCAGGGCACATGCCTGCGTTGTGGGCAGGTCCCCAGTAGGAGGTATGTGAGAGGCAACCACACACTAATGTTTCTCTCCCTCTCTTCCTCCCTCTCTAAAAGTAAATAAATAAAATATTTTAAAAAATAATTTTAAAATAATTCTAAAAATCTTCTGGGACTCTTATAGGGCTTAAGTTGGAGCTTTTCAAGCTGTACTTGAGATCTCGCTTTTTCTTCCTTAGTTTCTTTCTTCTTTGTAGAGAATTCTGGGCAAAGTTCTTGTTATTCCATTCTAAGCCATTACTTTTTATTGCTTATTAGCTAGATTTTATTCAATTCTTTGTTTTCTATTTAAATGTATTCATTTTCAAAATTTCTAATTGATTTTCTTTCTTTTTTTTATGTCTGCATTCTCCAGTTTCATTTTGTATGCTTGTTTTCTCATTTCCAATGTAATTTAAGTATTTTTTTCCTCTGTGGTCCACCTACACATTCTTATTATGAATCTTTGTCAAACATTTTACAGAAGTATTTTAATTCATCGTGAACTCATGTTTTGATTATCCATTTTCTTAGCTAATTTCTTTAATACTAACTTTCCTCATAGGAGAAAGTGTGTATGTTGATGTTTCCTTCCCTGTCCCTAACCTCACCCCTCCCAGTGTCCTCCACACGTTTATATGCGAATACTCTCTGAGTGACTACTGTACTCCAGTTTCCACTGAAGAGCTGGGGATATCAGGTGTGCGAAGCACACAGAAATGGAGCTTCTGTTCCTTTGGGAGGACACAGACAATAAATATAACACATGTAAAAATCATGTAGCAGGTTAATGATCTTGCAACCGCTCACACTCGTTCCCCCAGGGCTCCCAGTGCGGAAGGCTGGCAAAGAGCTCTCGTCCTGCAGTGATATAGAGCAGCACTATTCACAGTAAAGATCAGAGGCTGGTGCTGGTGCATGGCCTGTGACCTGTTCATGCCCAGGCAAGTACAGCCATTAGAGAAAGGCTCTAAAGAGTATAATTTTCATATCAGTTTTACAAAGCAATTTTATTTGTGTCAGATCTAACGCCAGGAAATGTGGCCTTGTATTTTGTATGTCTACTTTTTATTTCGCTTTTCAATTTGCTTTCATTGTATTTTACTAAAAACAAAACAAAACAAAAAAAAAAAACTATGTGATTATATAGAGGAGGGTGGGGGAAACTGTGTTCTGTCAACACAGAGATTCTAAGAAGCATCGATACAGTTCTTTGGATGTGAGGAAGAAGCCAGTAGGGGCTTTGTTAACTTCTTGATGGAAAGGCCCAGGGGCATGTCTGTGTCCTCTCCTGCATAAGCGGGCAGCACTGTTGAAATCATCACCTGCAGTGGCACGTGAAATCTTGTCTTGTTCATCTTCCTTTTGTGGTTAGCACCCGAGCCCCAACTGTAAGCAGTTAATTTGCCATAGAGCACAGAAAGGATTCTCCAAATATATCTAACGCTGCAATTCGACAGAAATACAAGTTATTTTTATTGTAGGACTTCTGCTTGGTTCCAACAGATCCCTAAGAGAAAGAGAGAAAAGAGTGCTCAACCGACTGCCAAAATTCCTGATTTCAAATGTTGGCTCCTCCGCCAACTTCCTGATGACCTGAGAAAGTCACCTATCATTTACAAGGCAACCTTTATAATTTTTACAACTCTTTGAGACAAGTAGGGGTAGATGGTTATTATTTTTTTCTTCCTTGTAGATAACAAATGCTAGCCTTTCATAGTTAATTTGGGGATTTTACTCAGTTTTTGTTCCCTTAAAAAAAACTCCACATATTCATAATCTTGTCTCTTCTGCTTCTGTGCATTTTCTTTTTGTTTCTTTCATTTTTATCTTTTTCTTCATAAACTATACAACCTTTGTATAAAACTTTTTGTCATTTGCTTTTGGTATCATAGGATTTATGTTTTTGAAGATTGACTGACTTTTCGTTAAGTGGTTTGGTACAGTGGAAATACTTTAGTCCAGGAGATGTGTGAGTGTTTCCTGGTTTTATCTACCTCTGTTTGTTTTTTTCCAAAGAACTGGGGATAAAAAAAATTTTAAACACTCAGCATTCCTTTAAGGCAGCAAATGGTACCAGAAGCAGGACTGGGGAAGTCAATGGAGAGAAAGGGCTTTCTCTCTCCCTTCCTAGCTCTTTGTTCTGTTTTTTAACATTGTAGCTATTTAATTCTGTGGAGAGTTTAAAAATGCACTATAGCTGGAAAGAGCATAGAAGTTCAAGCTGAGTAATATTATTTATATCTTTTTAAACAGAGTAGTAGCTAGCATGTACTTCAGACCCAAATGTCTACTTATTATATGCAATAAATTTAGTAAACTCCTCGCTTTGCTTCCTTTTTTAAAAGAGGCTTTTTTATTTATTTTTAAAGGAAACTTTAGAGCAACATATCAATGATAGAACCTAATAAAATCTTGCCTTCGAGCAAGCCTCATGTATATAAAATCAGAAACTATAGTGCCAGGGGTTTCTATTAGTACCATCCATTTCATTATCATTTTTCCAATTTAGCTTGTGTTACTCTCAGTGTGCCATGCCTATTTTAAATATGTAAGCACTGCCGTTGACATAAAAATAATACTGACGGTTGAGTTGACATTCCTGTTGAGGATTACGGACCACGTGTAGCCCAGAGCAACTCGAACACTTGTACTGACCTCCATGCCCAGGCCAGGTGGTGCTGAGTCTATAATACAGCTCCCTTCCTTACATGAAGGTTTAGCTTTGATTTACACTAACCATGAAACAACCTGTCTTTCATCAGGTACTTGTTTGACTTTCCTAATACATTTCCATTTTAACTAGGTTATGTCTCTATCAAAGGAAAAGGAAGCTGACCAAGCTGTCAGGGCCTGGGGCACACACCCTCCCCCCACCTCTGGGGGTGGGGCTAGGTAACTGTGATCCGAATAAAAGGGAACCTGTTCTGTTTCCCAGCAGCCTCACCTGAGACTGCTCTGTCTTTGCCATATCCCAGGTCATAGACACGTTTCACACTGTGACCAGCTTTAACCTCACTTAACTGACTGTAATGTTATTACTTAAAAAATAAAAACAATTGGGAGAATTTTATCTTGTGGAAGGATCCATCAACAAAATCACCAAGTGAAGTGCGAAAGACTAGCAAAAGGCAGAACCTCACTTATATATATTGATATACTTTTGGTAACCTTTTAGTGGATTTATAACTGGTATTGCTCAATTAATTAGAAAATGACTATTTCCGGGTTTAGTTGGTATCAGTCTTGGTTCCATATTTATAACATAGCTATCACTGTAGACATATGCACATTTATAGCAATATCTTTTTCTTATTTTTTTTCTTTTACTACTACTCATAGGAAATTACATTTATTTTTCCCCAGTTTTATTGAGAAATAATTGACATACATCATTGTATAAGTTTAAGGCATATAGGACAATAGTGTAATTTACATATATTATAAAATGATAAACACAACAGATTCGGCTACAATTCATCTTCTTATGTACATACGATACAAAGAAAAGAAAAAAATTTACCTTGTAATGAGAACTCTTAGGATTTACTCTCTTAGCAACTTCTTGTGTATCAAACAGCAGGGTTAGTAATAGTCTCCATGCTGTACATTACATCCCCTGTACTTCCTTATCTCATAGCTGGAAGTTTGTGCCTTTTGACCACCTTCCTCCAATTCTCCCCGCAGCCCACCCTTTTCTCCCCGGTAACCACAAGTCTGATCTCCCTGATTGATCTCTCTCTCTCTCTCTCTCTCAACCACATAAAAGTGAGATCATATAGTTATTTGTCTTTCTCTGCCTAACTTATTTGACTTAGCATAATGCCTTCAAGGTCCATCCATGTTATCACACATGGCAGGATTTCCTTGTTTTTATGGTTGTATAGTATTCCATTTCATATATATGTATATAAGATGAAGTCTTTCAGAAAAATTCCAGGCAGACTTTTCATATTGTCTACTTCTGTAAAAAAATGCCATTGAAATCTTGATAGGAATGGCATTGAATCTATAGATGGCTTTTTGTAGTATTGGCATTTTAATAATATGAACACAAAATACCTTTCCAATCATTTATGTCTTCCATTTCTCTCATCAGAATCTTGTATTTTTTCAGAGTAGAGACCTTTTACCCCCTTCAAGTATTTTACTGGTTTTGATGCTATTGTAAATGAGATCAATGCCTTTCGTTCTTCTTCAGAAAATTTGTTGTTAATGGGAGAGGATCATTTTTGTAAAGAAGGAAAACACATTCCGCAACGTGCAAGGCCACCAATTCAGACAAACTTGGGTCGGTCCCAAAGTTCGTAGGCACTGCTTCACAGTTACCAAGTTGGATGGACTCTTCTTGTTGGAAATACGAAAGGTGGTAAAACTCAAACATTGTTGCAAAACACCAGCACTCTTTTCACGGCAAGGATCTGAAATCTTGTCCCAGTTGGAGAATGCACACTGAACCCCGCCTGTGCCTGCTGGATCATTGCTTGCAGATTGCAAGTGTAACAGCCAACACACTACCAAACTATTTCCCATTGTCAGAGGGTACAAGCGGTGACTGACAGGCACTGCACAAAGCAGGGGAGAGCACATAGCCTTGAAAACTGACAATGTGTGTTTACCCAGATGCTGTGCGGAAGCTGCCAGGGCAAGGATTTGACTTGCCGCGAGGCTGATCTGTGCAATCCTGATTTGTTCCTTGTTTCCCCTCTCCCTCTCTCATCCCTGTCCTTACTGCCTGCTGTCTTTTGTACATCCTGAATCCAACATCTAGCTACATTCTCTTTTTCGAATATAGGACAAACTCTATTTCAAAAAAAAAATACAATAATAAAGAAGAGTTCTGTACAACAAAGTTATGTCTGTATTTTGGTATTTGACTCCTAGGAACAATGCTTTCTTTCTCTAATTACAACAAAATTTGAGCTCTTATACAATTTCCTTGAACACTATCAATTTAATATTCATTCTCATGGCCATATTTTCTCATGGGTGCATCTCTCATTGAAGATTAAAATGCACATTGAAGTTTTTATTTGGTTGATCTTTACCATAGCAGTTGATTATCAAAATTATTCCTTTTTCCCAGATTAAGAGATTGAAAGGTTCAAAAAAGTAAACCAACCAAGACTCCATAACCCCTAAGCAGCAGGAATCAGGGAATTTTGGCTTCTAAATATGCTCTCTCCTATATAATATTCTTTTGTACAAATAGCTCAGGAAACAGAGGGTCGTGGCCAAGGTAGTTGTATGTTTCATGTCCTGCCATCAGAGAACCAATGTGAAGTGAATGAGTTGCTGCCTTCAATATCCTTTGTTCCCTTTTCATCTCAAATAGCCCTACTGTCAAAACAAAATTAGGAGTGAAAGTATCGACATTATGAGCAGAAAAGGAAATGGGTGTGGCACCTTTCATCCTAGCCTGGTTTGAAATACTAGAATTTCATTACAGACAGGAGATCATCCCTGTTCTGCCTCCAGGTCTAGCACAGCAATGTTTTTACTAAGCCAGAGAGGGCAGAGTAGTGAAAGCAGATAGTTATGGAGTTGAACAGAAGTAACCCTGCCTTTTAGTAGACATAGAGCAAGTTGCTTAAAAGCTCTGAACTGCAGTTTTCTAAGCTATACAAAGATACTGATCATATCCATATATATATATACACACACACACACACACATACACACATACATACACACTCACTAGGCTGTGCAGACTGAGCAAAGTATGTCCAAGAATAACTTTTCATAAACTGTAAAGGATTGTATAAATATTGATTCTTATTTTGTCCATTTTGCACTCTTCCAAATAGCTGAAAGTCTATTCTATAGAACGGGTTAACTTGTAGAGAGGCCAAACTATGGACGCATGTGATAATAGCAATTGCAATTAAAATAGCGTGACCGTGGGGAAATTACTTAACCTTTCTGTTGTTGCTGTGCTGCTCGCAGAACAACCAAACCACATTATCCTCCCTCTCGCCTTGAGATGAGCAAAGTTGTATATAATTAGGACTCTGTAATCACACATGATGATCCTGAGTCTTGTATGTGTGTGCACGTGTGTGAATGAATGTGTGGGTGTTTTCACTCTCCTTTTGCAAATGAAATGTAAATTCCTTATAGTCAAGAACCATTGTTCTTCTAGTCTGTAACTTTTACAGCACCGAGAAATGGAGATACAACAACTATTAGAGCAGGATGAGACTTCAGCCTCATTTAGTCTAACTTCCCTCATTTCATAGATAAAGAAATAGGAGCCCAGTGTACAGATAACAGATAGTTTGCCTAAGATCACACAGCAGAGGTTGAATTTAAACCAGACATTTTGATTTCAGCTCCTACATCCATTACATCTTAGAGTAGATATGTGATATATATAATTCCAAACAACTAAGAATAAATAAAAGGCACTTATATTAGCATTTCTCATAGTAGAAAGCAAGTTCAGTGCTCAAAAATATTGTAATAAATGCTATACTTCAAGAGTTTTGTTTCTTCATGCTGATATGATTTAAGAATCTCCAAATGGTAGTAGGTTAGTTTTTCTGAAGTTATTTGAACAAATAATCCTTGGAAAACAGCTAGTAGAATATGATACATACCCAATAAATATGAATGCATAAATGAACAAAAACTAGAGAATAGTATCCTAGGATTTTCAGCCTAAAACTTGATTTTCTGTCTTATATGAGCTTTATGACCTGTCAGCCAAAACCTTCAGCTGTTCCAAGCTCTGCTCCCATTGGTTGGCTTCTCCTCCCAACAGTGTCCTCCCCTCCAGTATTCACAGAGCCGAAATGGTCTCACCGTCTGTGGCTCAACTCCAGGGTCGCCTCTTCAAAGACCTCTTCTAATCACTTAATAAAGCAGCACTGCTTGCCATCCTGTACCACATGACTGTTTGACCTTCTGCATATTCACCTCAGTGGCTGAAACGACCTTACTGTCGGACTTCCCCAGAAGAACACAGGATCCTTGAGGGCAACAACTTCACCCAATCTACTTCTGCCTTCCCGGCCCACAGAACAATGCCTAACACATATTCGTTGATTTATCAGTTGGCGGGAAGTCTCTATGCTCATGATGATCTTTCAAATTAGGCCACTTTGTCCTCATTTTCTAGAGAAAGAAACAGCAACACTACGGGCAAAAGCATTTGTCCAAGACCCCACAGTTATGAAAAAAGAGGGGAGTAGTCATCTTCCACCTGTTCAGGATGATTTCTCTAGAATCCACCTGCTGGTAGTTCATTAACTGTATATAAACAAGATGGTTTTGCTGTTGTTCGGGGTGGAGGGTGTCACTGAGCAGAGATGTGAAAGACCTGAGTGTATCAAATGCCAGTCAGTGAATTTAGCACTGTTAGTCATCAAAAAGAAACTCTACCATACAGCCACAATGTGCATTTTCTCTTGCCCATGTCCGGACTTGTTCCGGGAACTGTCCCTTCCAACAAATCTGGGGCTAGCATAATCTGGAAGGCCCTACGATCACTACTGTTACAGCGGCCAGCCTTCTCACCCTGATACTACACTCTCCTCAGCAGGCCTGCATAAGCATTAGGAATTAGGGAGAGGAGGGTAGAAGCCTCCTTCTGCCTTCTGCTTTTCTGCTGGACACAGGTGGGCTTTGTTTTACCAGTGAAATTTATTTTTTAATGCCTGAGAAGGAAAGCCAATAGTTGGCAGAGCAAGAGTGACCCCTACACATGCTTCTTCCTGTGGGGACTTGGAATAAGTTTCTGTTTGTTGATTTTCTCCAAGGTCAGATCTAGCTGAGATTGGCAGAGGTAACTATTTCCACCTTTACTCTGCTGCCAAGTCAGGAAAGAAGCTGAGTTCTGGCCTATTTTTCATGTCAATCGAGACAGGTAGAATAATTCCAAGGTCACCCGGAGAATCAGATGTTCTTAATAGTCTGAAATATTTGACTTAATATGTGACACTTCACATTATTAACTCATTTAATATTTATAGCAATCCACAGAGTAGATATTGTTAGCTAAAATGAAGTTTAAACCAGGAGAGGTTGACAGCTTGTCCGAGATCACACAGCAAGGAATTCACATGGAACTTGGACCTGTGAATGTTGGACTATCTGTGCCTCCACCTGGGTCAACCCAACCAAGCACTGCTTTTGGAGAAGAGGTTTCCCTTATGATCATCCCACTGTCACGTACTGTCACAAGAGAATGGTCCCATTTCACACATAGTTATGGGTGGCACCAGCCAGAATCATTCTGTACAAAGACTCCCACATTTCCATGCCGACTGCCACCTCTGTCCTGAGTCCTTATTGGCCAGTTTATATTATTCATCTCCAAGCAGTTTTCCAGACCGGTGTGATTCCAGCTTACAGCAGGGACGTGCACTGGGTGAGAACAAGTCAGCAGCAGATCTCAGGTCCAGAATGCTCGGCTGTCCCTGAGAAACCCGGAACCCACAGTCAGCGCCGTATTGCTCAGGGCAAACAGCTGGTGAATGAATGGTTCCCAACAGTCATTCCCGCCTGGGCAAATGGAAAACAGTTAGCCTGATGGGTAGTTGAACCACTTCAAGCTTCAGTTTCTCCTCCATAAAATGGTGATAATAATAATTGAACCTATCTTATAAGTCTACTGAACAGACTACCGTATTCTGCTGTGTTTTTTTGTGTACATTTTGTGCATTGTACAGGGAATTATTATACCCATGTATAATTTGCATCCTTATTTTTTCCTAAAAAATTTGTGCAAAAAATTGCACATTATACATAACAAAATATGGTAAATATGTCAATGCATTTAAAGTATTTAGAGCAAGGCCTAATATTTAGTGAAAGCTCAACAAATTGCAGCTTTTTGCAATTTTTTCCCCTCAATTACCACTTTCATGGGCTGATTTTACACATCATTTTAATTTTCCTGGCTAAACACTTGGGAAATGTTTGTCTGATTGCCTGTATTCTTCTGGAGATTACTCTGCCTGCTTTGTGCCCCTCTGGAAATGGCACGGGACTGTGCGGCTCACCTCTTTCCAGCACCCTGACACCAGCCGTCTCCCAGGCAGGGCTGCTGGGCTTCCTCCAGATGTGTCATTCCCTGAGACCCAGCCAGCACATCTCCATGGCATGATTAATGCCCAGGAAACCCTGTACACGAGCACATGCTGCGGGGGGAGGAATACAGTGTATTCATTTCTGTATCTTTACACTTGGCTCAAGCCAAAGACAAAGAGGGTACTCAGTATGTATTTGCCAAGGGAGTGTCTGTGTAAATCAAATCCATACCTTGTCGTGAGCTCCTTAATGACAACAAACTGCAACAATATCATTTAATGATTAGCATGCTTAAACACTGTGCTAAGCATTTTATATACATACTGTTAGGAAATGTATAGAACAAACCTGTGAATATACACTGTCATGATCCCCATTGTACAGATTGGAGAACTGAAGCTCACAGTGGGGAAACAGTAACAGAGCCAGGATTGGAGCCAGGCTGTCAGGCTCCAGGGACTGTTATTTCAAGGAAACTGTGGTGAATGTTTCTTCCCTTCACCCAGGGCCATAGCTCTCACTATTGTAGCTGCAACAAATGGGAAGCCAGCGGTGGGGGGCTTACTGCTGCACAAGGCAGTACAGCCTTCGCCTTAGACTGTGCCAGCTGCCAGAAAGTTCTTGTTCACATTGCTTCTAGTCATTTCTCGGAGCCCACCCCCCACCCCATCAGTTCTGGATCTGCCCTCCAGAGGTTCCCAGAAGCAAGGCCGCACACCTTTCCAGTATGTTAGCTCTTGATCTGTAATTAAATCAGTCTTCTGTTTACTCCAAGCTAGGAGGTAGATCTTAAGCAGGGGAAAATATGTTAAAAACTAGTTCTTGTTTAAAAATCTATGACAATGACCCTGACTAACACTATATAGTTCTTAATATTTGTTCCTAAATGCTTTTTTATCCATACCTGGGTGTGTGCCTCTAAGGTTTCAAACAAAGACCATTCCCTGTGGCTGTTTAAAAACGAAAAAGGCGCCATCAGACTTGCAAACCACACTATTTACCAGTGTGGGCTGGCTGGTAAGTCCTGCATCTGTATTCCATGCAGGTAAACGACAGTCTGGGGATGATTCTGTGGGTGGGGATTACTTCCCTTGGATTTCCTTCTCACGAAAACTGCATCATGCCAGAGTGAACGCGGACGGGAGTCTCCGTGTTAAGAGCGGTCTCTGACACACAGGGAAGAGAGTTCTTGGAAAAACTTTAAGAATTGTTAGTGAAATGACCATTTCATTCTGGGGGTCGGCTCCAGCCTTCCCTTTAACTCCATGACTGATAATGGGTGTTATGGGGGACAAAAGTGGAATAAATGGCCGGTTTGAGTCAGGGAAGACAGCACTATGCATTGCACGAGGAGCTTTGGTCCCACTGCCTGTGACAGGTACTACCCGTGCCATATCCCCTTGGCCCGCCTCCAAGAGACAGTTCCGGTACACGCGATCCACTTCCTGTCTCGAGCACCTGTTTGCTGCTGCTTCTGTCTCTGGCTTCAGAAAGGGTATCAACCCTCATGTGGGGCAAGATAGAAGATCTAACGAGCTGATGGCCTCAGGAGCAAACTGAACCAACAAGGGATGGGAGTTGGGAGTTAAATACCTCAGCTTCCTTGCCATTCTTTGGGACAGTTGTGAAGTGTGTTCTACAGTCTCAGAGAGGGTTCCCAGAAGGAATGAGTGTCAGTTCCCCTCAATAACTTATCCACTATCTACTTCCCTCCCTGTCCTGGGCCATCTGCTCCCTCCCACACCTTGTTTCCTGGCACTGACTGTCTCGGAATCACTGTTTGCACTCAAACCCTTGCCTTAGTGTCTGCGCACAGAGAAGTCCAACCTTAACAGTATTCTTGCCAATGTGGAAGTAGCAACTGGACCCTACTTTGGAGGGCTATTAGGGAAATTAGACAGTGTTTACAACATTGTGGCACAGAGCCTGTAACAACTTGATCGCTGCTCTCATTTTCCTCTCCCTCCTCCTGCTGCTTTTCTTACCCACTTTCTTCGGCTGAGTGAATGCTATCCAAGACACACATTGTATTAGTCATCAAACAAAATTTAAAAACAAACACTCACATCGAAAGTGGGGGACACAAAAATAAGTTAGAGTTTGGAAACAAATTTTCATGTCTTTGACTAAGACGAATTCCATACCAGGGGCTCACTTTTATTGGACGCGGGCTCTCCAGCAACTGGAGGCAAGTAGCTTAAACTGAACAGCCTTCGTGAGTGACAAATGAGACACAGAAATAGTCTACAAACTACATGTGATATACAAAGACAGAAATAGACATTTTTAAGAGTAGCCAAAAAAACCATGATGTTATCAGATTTGGGTTGTCCTGGGCAAGGGTCAATGACACAGGGCCCAACACCTGCTTTTGTAAGTAGAGTTCACAGGCATCCAGTCATGCTCATTGGTCTGCATATTGCCTGTGGCTGCCTTGGCCCCACTAGAGGGATTGGATAGTCACACCAGAGCCCATGGAGCCCACAACGGTGAAATATTTATTATCTGGTCCTCCACAGAAAAACTTCCCTGACTTCTGTTCAAGGGCATTGCTTTGATTTTTTTTAAATGTCTAATGTACCAAGTAAAGCATAAATAGGAAAATTATTTTTATATCTTTCTCTTATAATCCCACACCATGAATAATATACAGTGTCCCATAATCTCCCAGTTTTATTTCCCTTTCCTTTGCTTTTTGGTCCAAAGAGCACTTTAGTGGGCTGTAGAGCAGAACATTCAAAACCAAAACCAAAACCAGCCCTCCTTTTCTGAATTACAAAAGAGATATGAATATTCAGGTTGGAAATGACAAGATTTGACAAGGCAATATTATTGACCAATAGTAGCCATCACAGCCCTATTCTCACCCTAATGGAAAAACACAATATCTTCCCAGAGTTGTCTCGGCCTTTGCAGCTTTATATATAACAAATGTGAAACATGATCATTTAAAAAAACAACCCAAATTATACATAATGCATGCTCATATTCTAAAACTGATCTGTTAGAGATGCTAAAAAAAGATTGCATGTATTTCAGTTTTCCCCAAAAATGTCTCTTTCTCGAACACCAACTTATTTTTTCTCTCTTACAGAGCTCCAGAAATTTTGGAGATCAACCTAAAAAAATAAAATAAAACAGGTCTGAACATGTTATCCCACTGCCAACAAGCCTTTAAAGATTATCTTGTTCTACAGATTAATTTCAGACTTTGATTCTCCATGTCTACTTAACTTTTCAATCTTGTCTCCTGATAACATCCTCGCCACACTTCACACACCCGGCGCTGTGTGCTTTTACTGCCATTCCCGGAACCACACACTCTTTCATCCCCAGGTTTTGTTCACATTGTTCTCTCCACCCAGAACAACTACCTTTCCCCTCGTTAATCCTTCTGAACGTCCCCCATTATGACTGCTATCCATGTACAACCTATACCCCCAATGGCCTTCCTCCGTTCTCTTCGTCAGAATTAACCTCTACTTCACTTTTCTGTCTCGGTTAATAATCCTTTCCTCTATCCAGGAGCTTGAGCCCGAAATATGGAACCATTTTTATCTCTTCCTCTCCATCAACCCTCATACCCAGCCCATCTCCCAGCAGAGTCTGTACAGCCCTCGACACACATGTTGAATCTGTCCTGCCCACTGTAAGCCACTATCATCTTCATGCTGGACAGTTGTTTGTCCTTCCTTCTCGTACCCACTCTTGCTTGCCTCCAAACCATTCTCCACTCCACTATACTAACCTTTTTTAAAACGCAAATGAGATTGTATCAATACCCTATTTCTGGTGGCCTCCTCTTACATTTGGAATGAAATTCAAATACCTGCACAAGTCCTGCCATGTAATGTGTGATCTGGTCCCTATGGCCTCCCTCCAGCCATTCACCCACCAGCTCCAGTCCTGTGCTAAGTGCCAGCCAACATCGGAAACTTTGGGATTCTTTCCCCTCCATCAGGAATACTCTTTACCACACGCGTTACTTGCTTGTCCAGTTATTTATTTATAACCAGCAAAAAAGTGAATTCATTTGAGATGTTTTTCATAATTCCTAAAGCCGGATCAGGGTGTCCTTCATTACCTTGCTTCACAGCACTTGGTTTTCTTACTTCACAGACTTATTGCAACTAGCTATTACATATTTTCTTATGGGTAACTCTACAATGTTTTTCTTTCCTACTAGTCTGTAAATTTATGAACCGTGTTGTCTTGCTCAACACTCTGTACCCAGTGCCTCTCAGTGCTTAGTACACAGTAGGCCCTTATTAAATATTCACGCAAAGGAGAAATGAACAAATGAATAATTGAATGAATGGATGAATTATGTATTGTATTGACCATATATCACACAGTTTAATTCAAGTTACTGCACTTTTAACAGCCTACCTGATGTCAGATATTTTTATGGGCCTTCCTGTTTCTCTTTCTGAACCTCAAGGGTTTATGGACAAGCAGCAGCAATTATGCAGTTTGGCACGTCCCACGGATCCTGAAAGCTGGGCCCTCCACAAATATAAATGAAAAGGAAACAATTGCTTTCCTCGCTTAACTACCATATAACCTCCTTGAGGACATAAGCCTAACGAGTACAGCGTGGGTAAAAGTAGGCTTACACTTGTCCCTATGTAAAATTCTACAAAACTTAACAAATAATAATATAATGATAAACTCTGCATTTTGCATACTCACAACTGTAAACCTACTGTGTGGCCTCACCCTGGACAGCTTATAATCTCCAGTACCTGGTACATAGTAGGTGTTGAATAAAATAAAATGTTTGTCAATTCCATGGGATATACTTAAGTATTCAATTACATAAGCTCTCCTCACCCCTTTAAGTTAGGGATCAACCTATATTCACAACCCCACTGCAATGCTGGCATTAGGGATTTCCCTTTCTTTGCCTTAAGATTGACTGTGTATTATTTACTTTTTATTATATTTTATCTAACATTTTTATGTATGTAGAGTAGGAGATAAGACGAATCTTTCAATATATGCCCAGGACTCCATTTACTGGGTCTGAGCTAAGTCTTAAAACATGAGTAAGTTAGTCAGGCTAAGAGAAGAGGGAAGGATATGTCAGGTGGAGAAAATGTATAAGGAAGGAAGTGGGAAACAACATCATGGAGTCCTTCTTGGCAACTTAGCATAGACAGTGCCTGGGGCTCCAGGTGTCTCTATCAGCCTGTCCCCCAGAGCCAACAGAGGTGCGTGATAGGAGAGTCTACACAAAGGTGAGACATGAGTAAGAGACGGAAGTGGGTCAGAGACAATGGCTCAGTGTATCTGCCATTAAACCAGGGATATGGAATAAATAAGTGGGTCTTCTGTGATCAACTCCCAAAACTTGCTGGGCTTAGGGCAGGCTCACATGGACACTTCTGACCACAGCAGTGCCCGGCCTTACAAACCACGTACCTTATGTATGGGTATGAAATATGCACATTCATGTGCTTCTCTCCAGAGGGGATTCAAGGCTAGAAAGTGATCTTCCTAGCAGAACATGCGGCTTTTCCAAAGTCCACGTGGCTGGCCTTTCGTGGTGAGTGTGGGCGGTATAAAAACTTGGCTCCTGAATGTGTAAGGAACTTGGTGCCAGGGAGGGGGCAGTTGGAATCTGGAGTACCTGGAAGAGCTGGAGAGGGACAGACGGGACATGTGTTGGAGCAGAACACTATCCTTGCTATTCAGGGAAACTGCTTCTGGAGGATGGTGACTTAGGCCTTCCATACACCAGGGAAGAGAAGGCCGTTTTGTGAGGAAACTTTAAGGTTACAAACTGGCTTCTCAGAGCCCCAGGCTTCTGGGGAAAGACCCCAGGCGTCACCCGTGGGAGCAAGAGCAAGGCTGAGCTAAAAGGTCCTCCCAATCCTACTGCTAATGGAGTTGCTTCTACTTTTAAGGGTGGGTAGGGGGAGAGGAGAGATTTTTTTGTAGGTTTTTAAATATACATA
>PVKM010007678.1:0-40856 GCA_004027735.1 Carollia perspicillata | reverse complement strand
AAAAGTGTATACTCCATTCAGCTGCCAATATGAAGCCAGTCTATGGTTTTGGTAGAGTGACATGAGCAGAGCCCGGCTTTGAAATTCAGCAGGCTGTGGCATGCCACAGGAAGTGCAGTGGGGACAGGCTCAAGGAGAGAGGCATGCAGAGAGGATGCCAAAACTGAGACCAGAGTCGTCTCTGCACCGTTTGTTTGCACTGGGAGTCAAAAGGAGAGGTATTGCATGCATGAGGCATACTGCGGGGTTAGTGTTTCTTGATATTGGCAACTGTCCTGACATAGAGGTGAAGGACCGCACGGAGCTGGGTCAAGATGACTGGGAGGAAAGAGGGGCATACTGGTCATTGAAATAGGGATGTCTGGGGGAGGGGACAGATGTCAGAGCACTGACTCTTGGGGATTACCACACATGGCATGTTTATACACATTGACAGAGACAGCCGGATAGAAGATTGATTCTAGCCATCCAGGGTAGTGTTTCCAGTAAGAACTGGGGAAAAGAATTACATTTTCTTTCAATGACAACAAAATCAACTTCTGTTGCTGGGGCATCTTCTTTAATATGGCAAATGAGAGAATATAAATAGAAGCTTAAAGGAATTAAATACATTTCTAAGAGTCTATTAACCTTCACGGTATGAAAAACTAATGGGAAAGCTATACATATATGCTAAATGTCCAAAACCTAGCTCTGCGTATCTGCTGACAGATATCGTTGGTGGTTGCTGTTTCAAGTTTCTGTTGGAAACACTTGAAATGAAGAAGCCAGAGCAAAATAGTATTCACCTATCTAATCTTAGCGAAGTCTGTTCTCCATCTCCTTCTGTCAAACCCTGGTTTCCAGGGAGACTCTATGGATAATTTATCATGCCATCAGCCTCAAGAATGTGGAGCTCTACCCAAGTGTCCCGAACGGCCCTGGGTAATCTAATACGATTCTGTCATCCATAAATTTCCTATCTTCTTTCCAGCCTCTTCACATTTACAGGCTGTACCATTTCACTGAACAATAAATCTCATCATTAAGGGAGATATTGCCAATTATTAAATGAACTTCTCAACCTTTGTAAAATGAAAAGGTACTGTAATCCATACTGTTAGTTACTCTATGTACATAATTTCAGTTGCCTTTTTCCTCAAGCAATGCGACATTGTGGGGAGACTATAAGCTTTGGAATAATATCTAGTTGTCTTTTCTGTAAAATGCAAATAATGAAAATGTATCCAGTTGTTCAGGCTGAATCTTTGGACTTGTGCTGGCCCCTTTGCTCTCGGACCTACCTCTAAGCCTTCAGCAAATCCTGTGGGCTCTACCTTCAGACACCATCATTGCTTGCCTTCTTCAGGGCCACCTGGGTCCAAGCGACCATTTCTCCTTCCTGGATTACTGTGGTACCTTCTTAGCTCCTTTCTTCCATCATTGCTGCTCAGCAGTGTCAACGTAACAGTGTCCAAACCTGTGGAGAATTTTTATAAAAATATATTTGATCCAAACAGAGGATACACCCGGAAGCAAGATCTCAACACACCGAGAAGTGTGCTTCCTAGAACAGCAGCCTACAGCCTCTTTCATGCTTTTGGAATTAAGGAGGGAGCCCTAAGGAAGATTACGTGAAGGTGGAAGAAACCAAGGCAGGAACTGGGTTTATTGCAGGACAGTTAACAAGATCATGTGCTCTCTGGAAGCTGCTTTTGCTCGAGGGGCCTGAAAAGAAGTGTTCCAAAGGTAGTTAAACTAGGTGCCCAGAAACAATGGACAGGGCTTGCTTAAGGCAAAGATAACTCTTATTTAAAAATATATGTATATGCCTGGGGAGTGGCTACCCACCTTGATCCTACCGGTTAGGAATTTATGATCAGATTACTCTGTAAGGTTACTTTCTGTAGAACTCCTTTTTGGTCCAGAGCAGTCTATTATTCCTTTTCCCCCACCTTGTGTGTGTGTGTGTGTGTGTGTGTTCTATTATCAACTATGCAAAGGACACAGTGATTTCAAACATAAGACAGAATCACTTTCAAGTTCAAGTCAAACCTCAAAGTCTCCCTTTGGTACTCCTGTTTCTGCTCACTGCTCCACCCTCATTGCCTCCTGCCTATTCCTGCTCCCGCCTCTGAGCCAACTGAACCACCCAGCCAGGGCTCTGCTTTATTTTCCTTCATAGGACCTGTCACCGTCTACTGCTATACAGCATATTTCACCTAATTTAATATATGTCCTTCCCAGTGCTCATCACAATGCCTGGCAACAGTGGGAGCGCTCAGCAAATATTTGTTGAATGAATGAACACAGCCATACTTTTAGGCACAGATTATTAAATGCAATTACATATCAGAACAACAGATATGTGCTCAATAAATGTTCATTCTTTCCCTTTCATTTCTCAAAGAATAGCATATGGACTTGCACACAGCATTCCGAAATCACATTTAACATAGGCCTGTGCACAGAAGTTACCGTTATTTAACTTGTGGCTGTACAACCGTGGTACACTGGTGCCCCCAGAAAGCATTCTTCCGTTTCTCTGGCCACTCATTCAGGCTTAGGGGATCTTCTTGCAATTTGTCTGTCTGAGATTGTGTTACTCAGAAGGCATTCAATAAATCTGGCATTCACAGCAATGTTAGACCAGTCTTAGTAATGGTTTCCAGACACTTAAACTTAAAATAGTTTCCATCTAGATAAATTTCTATCTACTCCAGATTTTTATTTCAGTTCCACAAATTATTTTTCGAACAGCGTTTTTGGAAGAAAGCTTGTCAAAAGCTTTTTTCCAATGGAATCTAGTAAGTGCTTTTTAGTAATGATTGTTTTCTTACTAAACAATATATATCTACTTAGAAAATACTTTGTAGGGTGCAGTTATTTTTATGCATGTAAAATACACATATACATTCAAGTGGGTGAATTATTCAAATACTCAATAAAAATTATTAGAAGTGATTAGTCACTCATCTTCATTGTAATTCTGTAATTTCTGTCTGTATTTCTACGTTTTTGTTTTGTTTATGCTGATTCTGGTATTTGATGTAACAAGTTTTGTGACTTTTAAATTTCATTATGGATTTTGTCTTTTATTAACAAAAATACCTTCTCTATATTTAAAAGGAATTTTGCAGTTACTTTTAAATGACATCTTCTTGTAATCTCTGCCTTTTTATATTTAATCTGTCTATTGAGATTTGTAGTGTTCATTTCACTGATTGATACAACACATTTATTGAGCTCCTACACTACAGGCATGAATAAGACAGCCTGGTCCGCCCTTACGGGGCTTATACAGAGAAATGGGCAATAACTAAATAAAATAATTCTACCAGTGATAAGTGCCATGAAGAAAATAAATCAGAAAATGTGTGCTGGCATGACAGGCAGCAGGATAAGATAAAATTCTTATCTTTCAGGTCACGAAGGAGATTATTTGTCCTTCAGTAAAGGGATTGAAAACATTTGTTGAAATGGCTGATCTGTGTGATCTGTTATCGGTTATTTTATGTTTTGGGAGGGTTTACAACATTTTAGTAATTTGTATTCTTTCATTCCTGTGGATAACATCTTGCTTTTTTGTTTGTTTTTTTATCCAATGATAGGGAAGATTTTTTTATTTACGTAAATTGTTATTTTTAACATTCTCTAATCTAAATTTTGCTTAACTGTCAAATCTAAAAATTACATCTTTTGTTTTTTTCTCTGTAACGTAATCCTCCACATTCCTTCTTACTTATGGTTTTCACTAATGTAATATTAAGGGTTAGATTTTGTTAATTGTGTTAAATAACTCTTCTTAATTTGGTTTCATAATTACAACAATTATTCTCAACTTACCTCTAAGTTTAACTGCCTTTAATGCTTACCATCCATTTTGATGCCATAATTTTCTCTCCCTGAATTTCTTAATTTTCATGTTAAACATCTTTGGGGTAAATATTTTTAAATGGCTTGGATATAAGTTCTTACATATTTAAAACTGGCTTTATGTTGTCTTTATACATGAAAGTTTATGTGTATGTATATATATTTATACCCATACACATGAATATACTCAGTCATAAGAAAGGAGGAAATCCTGCTGTTTTGACAACATAGAGGAGCCTTGAGTGAGTGAAATAAGTCAGACAAAAACAAATACTATATGACTTCACTTACTGTGAAATCTAAAACAAACAAACAAAAACAACGCCTAAACTCATGGAAAGAAAGAATAGGTTGGAGGTTGCTAGGGGGCGGGCAGAATGGGGAGATGCTAGTCAAAGGTACAAACGTCCAGGGAGAAGATGAGTAAGTTCTGGGGACCTGACACACGGCGTGGTGACCGGCGCTAACAACAGTCTATTGTATACGTGAAGGTTGCTAGGAGAGTAGACGTTAAATTTTCTCCACACACACAGGTAGCTACGTGAGGTGACTGAGGCTTAAGTAACCTTGCTGTAATCATGTCTCAATACATACGTAACCAAATCATGTTGTACACCTTAACTTTACACAACATTAGATGTCAATTATAATCAGCAAAGGGGAATAAAAGAGTAGCATTTACTTCCTAGTGAGTAAGGGAAAGGAATGGAGGGTTAAAGAATAAACTTCGTAGTACTAGTAATGTTCTGATCCTTAAACTGAGTGACAAAATATAGGTGCTTGCTGTATTTTATTCTTTATGCCTTATGTATATGTTAATGTTGTCTCGTCATTGACATGAAATAAACAGTGGGGAGGTAGAAAGAAGACTAAAAATGGAACTGCCTTTTGACCCAGTTATTCCACTGCTAGGATTATATCCCAAGAACCCTGAAACACCATTCCAAAAGAACCTATGCACCCTGATGTTCATAGCAGCACAATTTACAATAGCCAAGTGTTGGAAGCAACCTAGGTGCCCATCAGTAAATGAATGGATCAAAAAACTATGCTACATTTACACAATGGAATTCTATGTGGCAGAAAGAAAGAAGGAGCTCCTACCCTATGCAACAGCATGGGTGGAACTGGAAAGCATTATGCTAAGTGAAATAAGCCAGGCAGTAAAAGACAAATACCATGTGATCTCACCTTTAATAGGAACCTAAGCAACAAAACAAATAAGCAAGCAAGATATAACCAAAGACATTGAAATAGAAAACAGGATGACAGTAATCAGAGGGGAGAGGGGAGGGAATTTCAGGGGAAAAGGGAAAGGGGTCACAGGAACAAGTATAAAGGACACATGGACAAAAACTAAGGGGGGTGGAAATGGGAGGGAGGTGGGGAGCACTGGGGAGGGGTGGACTGGGACGGGAGTAAAAGACAGAAAACTGTACTTGAATAACAATTAAAATAAAATTTTAAAAAATGGACAATTTTTTGAGGCATTTTACTGTACAGAAGAACAGGGCAATACAGCAATAGGAGGAGGCAGATATGGATAAAATGAGTTAAAACCATAATAGATGTTACAGCATGTTGGATGCTAATAGGAATGATTTAGTACAGAAGCGAAAAGTCATGATGAGGAGAAAGAAGGGGCTAGTTTTCAAAAACAAAGTTCTTGAGAAGTGATACAGTGTACAAATGAGTGGCTTGGCTGTTGGGACAGTCCATCCAATTTCATGGAGGTCGGGGGAAAAGTATATGGTACAGTTGCAAGTGGGTTGGTAGATTTGTTGGTGGGAAGTTGAAGATGCTCTCTAGAGATTTTTGTATGTATCTTTTACACTCCTAACCCCCTTTGTCCAAAGAAAGAGTTATCAGTCAGGGGAAATAGTACTGTTTAAAGCTAATGTGTCCTTGTTGGTGCTTTAGTGAATCCTCAAGCTTAGTGTCCCTACAGAATTCAAGGAATTCCATTTGGTATAAACTGTCAGCATAAGGTATATCATCTCATTTTTGTGTTACTGCATACAAAACCATGTTTTCACACACACTCAGTGGATCACTGGCAAAGCTGGCAGGCAAACCTCTTGGAAAAGAGAATGTCAAAGAAAGAATTGGGCAATATTCCCATTTGGAACATTCCAAATTAGTTCTATTCTATTTTGAAGAAGAATGAGATACATCTTTCTTTATATCCAACCAGAGTTTCGTTTGCTATAAAGGCTTAACCCCTTATGTTTTGTTCCCAGTCTTCTCTGTCCTCCATGATAGTTCTTAGCAGCTTGTATTACATCAGTAAATGCATACAAGAGCTCGTTCAGAAACCTAGCATCCAGTACAGGAAGGCATACACTTTTCTCCATGACCATGTATACAACAGAAATGATGATGGCAGGGCTCGATAATGATGACAGTAAAGAATGTAATTTTTGTATGATGTCTCTGTTGGGTATGTTAGGGAAGCAAAACCAGTAAAGTTCAGGCTTTATAAAGCAGTCATCTTCTGAATACCTTCATGTGCATTGCTGCCCTCACTGCACATTGAAATACCCGACTGTTCGTGAACTAAGGGCATGATGCTCAGTGACTTAGGTTAGCTGTTATGAGCTCCAGTTCTGCCTCTGTAAAGTGAGGTCTCTACACACACACACACACACACACGTATTTTTGGACCATAAGATGCACCCAGGTTTTAGAAAAGGAAAATAAGAAAAAAAATTTTAAGGCAAAAAATGTGGTAAAATATTTATAATAACATAATGTTTCACCAATATAAATGTAAACAGAACTCAACCACAGCATTAACAACCATTATTCCTCCCAAATTTGGGATAGGTACATCTTATAGTCCAAAAAATATGATAGATAGATAGATAACTACATAGGTGTAGATACATATCTATATATATCCTCCCCCCTTCTTCACTGGGGTGTTATCAAGAGCAGATGAGGTTATGGATGTGGAAATACTTTGTAAATTGGAAATTGCTACATGTAATGGTTTTTGTAGTCATTGTTCAGTTTTTGTTGTTGTGATAGCTACATTTCTAATCTAAAAGGTAGATCTTAACTCATCTTGATAAGCATAACCAAGACCTAGACAGGTGTAAAACCTGATCTGCCATCACTAATGTGAGCATAAGAACTTAGGACATTTATAACTTTTTAGTGTGATGTGTCAGAAGTTTGGAATGATTTATTAAGGTCTAAAAAATATAGTATTATATTATCTGATAACCCGTGGGCATGTCCCTGATGGTGCTGAGTAAAATACAGCAAGGCAAATATTTCATAGAGAGAAGAAAGGTCATCATCTAAAGAAAGCTGTCATTACCCTAAGGAAAAGTTGAGTACAGCTCTCATCAGTGCATACTCTTCAGAAATCTTGGTTGCTGGGGGTCTACTGTTGTTTCTTTTAGCCTTTCCTGAGATAATGCCCTTTCCCCCGTTCCCTCAGTACCTGTTCTGTGCCAGGCATCGTTCTCAGGGATGGGGACAGAGCGCAGTTAGGAACAGGACAGACGTGGCCCACGCCCTCCCAGAGCTCTCAGTCCGTGGGCGACAACGGCAGCCACAAGACCCCTGCACAGCCTGTCCGCGACAGTGCAGGGGTCTGTCAGGGCCGTCGTCTGCCAAGTGGAGACACTTGCCATTTCTGAAGTGTATTTCCGTCCCATACAGCTGGCTCTTCAGACAGCAGTCTGGATGCACAAATGTAAAAGTCTCTACTTTGCAGTGAATCTACTTTGCAGAAACTAAATAAAGCCTTGCCACTTTAAGAAGAAAAAACACAAGATGCCATTTAAGCCCCCTCTCTGCCTTTAAAGTTGAGCACTTGACCACAGTTTGTAAAAGGTCAACTGCTTGGGCATGTGGGTGTCCCTGTTGGGGCCCACACTTGCCTGTTCCTGAGATTCAATGCCAAGATGAGCCCTTTTCCTGGCTCAGTTTGGTCATTGGGTGCTCCTAGAACTAAAATGATTGCTAAAGATCGGCAGATTCTTCTGTGAGGAATGGTAAACCTATTTTAAAATGAAAGATCCTCAGAACTCCTGATCTAGAAGTGTCTAGAGCTTTCTGTACATCCCTATTTCTTTTAACCAGTCAGGGCATGGATTGGCAATGAGGAATACTACTCTTGTTTTTACACATAGAAAATGAAGAAGATCAAGTGAACTGCCTGTAGCCGTGGGATGTAATATTATCTGACATTTTATTGTGCTGTGTATTTGAGCCGAGTGCAAACTTATTCGTGACCATGGGACCAGTAGTAGGCTGGAGAGCCTTATGAGCCTATGGAAAAAGACTTCACAAAAGAGCTGCTCTGTGTTCTGCAGTGGGGATTCCTTACCACCTCATGATTCTCAGACAAAATCCTTTCCATCGAGGAGACAGTTCTAGCTTCGGCGCTAGATGGACCTCGGTTACAGCCCCACACCCACAATGCCCTGAACTGACAGTACGTGCACAGCTAATGTGGCCGGGCTCAGCAGCGGCTGTTCCATAACTGCCCATCCTCTTCCTACTCCCAGATTCCCAAACTAGCAGGGGGTCTCTCCCTCAACACACACTTTTATAAAATTTTATAAGTTGAAAATTGAGGTTTGCTTATAAGAGTATGCTGAGTGAAATACTAATTCTTGTTTTAGGACAAATCGGTCCTTTCCTGCTTGCCAAGAGGAAGGAATGAATGCTTTCATGTAATTCATGAAACACGTATCCTAGATTCATAGCCTCCTCCATCCATCCCCCTGACTGAATGAAAATGCACGGCTGAAGTTGCTCTGGGGAGCCCACTGGTTCCCTCCTCCTCCCTGGCCTAGGAGGCTGGTCCGGCCTTGCCAGGTAGCTGTTTTGTGGCCGCCTGCAGGAGGGACTGCTGCAGAACCTCCATCCGAACTGCAGAGTGGGAATTGGTGGGCAGGGAGCACAAATTATGCACAGACATTTGCCTTCAGCAAGTTCCGTGCTGAAATCTCACCATTTCTCCTCTCGAGGTGCAGGTTGAGATTTGAGTTTTGTCTGAAATTTAAGGCCTGGCTGTTTTAAAGTGGCTTGCTTAACTATGCTTCTGTCCATAGCTTTTATTGTGTTTTGTTAACACCTCTCTAAGAAGAGCCCAGGTACATTGTCCAGTGGAGACTGCTGGTGCTACTTCCTCCTTGACATCACTCTTGTCACTGAGCTGTCATTAACTGATGTTCAGGTCAAAATGACAGCCTTTCTGTTGGTGCGACTTCACCTCACATGTGACTATCTGGGTCTTTAAAAGTCTTGTTTTCCATTTTACTTCAGAATTAAGTCTTAGTCTAACCTTAAGTTCCCTTTAAGGTTAGACTATTAGAATGCAAGGCTAAATCCTAAGTAGGTCAACATTTTCTTAGGTATCTACCCTGTACAGATTTCTGATCCCACCCCCAAAGTTATATAAGGTGCCAGCAGTCCAGTGAGTAGGATAAACTCAAACTCATTCACATCAAGTGTTAAGGACACTTTAATTTACTATTTATAGCCCATATTCCTCTTTTTAAATTTTTAAAAATTTATTTTAGAGAGAAGGAGAAGGGGAGAGGGAGGGGGAGAGAGAGAAATATCGATTTGTTGTTCCACTTATTTATGTATTTATTGTCGTTTCTTGTATGTGCTCTGACCAGTGATCAGACTTGCAACCTTGGCATATTGAGACAATGCTCTAACCAACTGAGCTGCTTGGCCAGGGCTAGCCCATATGCTTCTAAAAAGATTTTTCAGTTTGCACTAAGAGCTTAATTTATCTATTTGTTATCTTTCAAAGATTTATATTTTCAATCATTAAAAAACATGGGTGATCCCTGTTTTCTACAAAGAAATGCCATCAAAGCTGGAATTTCAGCCTCTGTAGTTGGAGACCCTCACAGTGCTTGCTGTAAGCCACACTGTGTGGACAGCTCTTTTGATTACACCTGGTTTCTGCTGTTCCGCCTTACTTTTAGTAATGAATACTCCTGAAACAGTTTATATAATTATTGGAGACTAGAATTCTAGCAATTCACTCTCCAATATGGTAGCCGGGCTATTGAGCACTAGAAATATGGGTCTCTGAATTGAAATGTGTGATAAGCATAAAGTATGCAATCGATTTCAAAGACTTCGTATGCAAAAAGGGACCTAAATACTTCATTAATAATAATTACATTATTTGTTGGAGTAACATTTTATATATAATGGGTTAAATAAAATAAATTGTTAAAAAAGTAATTCAGGCTGTTTCCTTTTCCTTTTTTACTGCAGTTAGTAAAAATATTTCAATTACATGCGTGGCTCTCTTTTATTTCTGTTTAACAGGACTGGTCCTCTCATCCAGCCCCCTCATTTTAGAGATAAGAAAACCAACTAGAATTCCGAGATACTAAGTGACTTGCTTTAAGTCGCCTAGCGTCTTAGCAGTAATGCTTCAGTGATGCTCTGTGATACTAAGGGTGACCTTGGACCACTTATTTAACATCGCTGGTGCCTCACGTTCCTTGTCCGTAACTTAGGGCTAATACTGCTGCCCTTCTGTAGGGCGGCTGTGGGATGTGAGTGACACATACGTAAAGAATACATGTATGGCATAATGCTTCAAAATATCTTGTAATATTGACTTTATCTGAGTAAAAAGAAGAGATAAAAGAGCAAGTATTTGTCCTTAATCTTCAAAATTTGTTTAGCCTCTTCTCTGTCTTTCCCAGAAATCTTTCCCCATTAAAGTAAGAGCTCTTGGTCAAGCCTGGTTAGTAGCACGTCTTATTTTTCCATAGAGGTATAGAAATTTTAATTATTCTCTGAGAGATATCACTTATACCTGGAGATACTCTCAAATATAATTCCATAAAATAACATTTATGAAATAAAATATAAACAGATGAAACTATGTGAAAAAGCTCATCCAGACAGAATTTTTCCAATTGCATCAAAAAGAATAAAATACCTAGGAGTGAATTAAGCCAAGAAAATGAAAGGCCTATATACTGCCAACTGTAAGACATTGATGAAAGAAACTGATGAAGATATGCCATGCTCGTGGATTGGAAGAATTAAGTGTTAAAAGCCCCAAACAGCCAGAGCAATCTATAGATTCAGTGCAACCCCTATCAAAACTCCAGTGGCACTTTTCACAGAAATAGAACAGCCAATCCTAACATTTGCGTGGAACCACAAAAGACCTTGAATAGCCAAGGCAATCAGGATGAGGAACAATGAAGCTGGAGGCGTCATGCCCCCTATTTCAAACTATATTTTACAGAGCTGTAGTAGTCAAAACATAGGGTATTGGCTCAAAAACAAGACAATTAGATCACTGGAGCAGAATAGAGAGCCCTGAAAAAGCCCACATGTATGATTAATACATTTATGATAGAGAAGCCAAGGCCGTACAAGGGAGAAAGAATGGTCTCTTTAATAAATGGTGCTGGGAAACCAGCTTACACCACACAGAAACATTAACTCGGAGTGGATTGAAGACTTGATCATAAAACTCCTGAAAGAAAACATAGGCCTTGGCAGTGGTTTTGGATTTGACACCAAACACAAAAATAAACAAATGGGACTACATTAAACTGAAAAGCTTCAGCACAGCAAAGGAAACCATCAACAAAATGAAAAGGCAATCTATGGAGTGGTAACAATATTCGCAAACCATGTATCTGATAGGAATTAACACCTAAGAATACATACACAACTCACAACTCAGCAGCAAAATAACAATTCAATTTAAAAATGGGCAGAAGATCTGAATTGACATTTTTCCCAAAGAAGACATACAGATGGGCAACAGGTATGTGAAATGGTACTCAGCATCACAAATGATCAATGAAAGGCAAATCAAAACTTCAATCATGTATCACCTCACACCTGTTAGAATGGCTATTCAAAAAGACAACAGATAACAAGCGTTGATGACAATGTGGAGAAAATGCGCACTATTGGTAGGAATGTAAATTGCTACAGCCACTATGGAAAACACCGTGGAGGTTCCTCAAAAAATTAAAAACGGAACTACCGCATGGTCCAGCAAATCCACTTCTGGATATTTACTCAAACAAAATGAAAACACTAACTCAAAAAGATATCTGCACAGCCATGTTCAAAATCACATTATTTACAATAGCCAAGACATGGAAGCGCCCCAAGTGCCCATCAGCGTATGAGTGGGTAAATAGTGTGCGGGGTGTGTGTATCTCAACGATAAAAAAGAATGACATCTTGCCATTTGCAGCAACATGGATGCACCTCGAGGACATTATGCCAAGTGAAATAAGTCAGACAGAGGAAGAAAAGTACTGTGTGATCTCACTTATACATGGGTAAAAGAAAACAAAAACAAAACAACCCCAAACCAAACTCACAGATACAGAAAAGAGACTGGAGGTTGCCAGAAGTGGGACAAATGGTTGAAGGTGGTCAAAAGGCACAAACTTGCCATTCTAAAACATGTGAGTCCTGGGGATGTAACATGCAGACCAGTGACTGCGGTGACTGCAGTTACTAACACCACATTGCATATTAGGAAGTTGCAAAGAGAGTGGATCTTAAAAGTTCTCATCACACACTGTGGTGATCATTTTGCAGTATATACCAATATTGATTTGTTGTGTTGTGTACCTGAAACTAATATATTGTTACACAACAATTATATCTCAATTTCAAAAAGACCCTAGATATGCCAATTTCCCAATCTCACTGATCATTATTTATTTATCTGTTCTTAAAAAAAAACTCATTCAAAAAGTAGTTTCCTTTTTTAATTGGCTCTTCAAAATCATGGTGAAATTTTGATAATTTTTGGTTATGCTTTGGTAATTATACCAGATACTGTTATAACAGTCAATGAAATTTTAAAACTTAAGTTTTCAGAGTTAGATTATTGAAACAGTTTTCAATAATAATTGCTCCCAGATTTCAAATATTTTACCATTTAAATATGGCAATTAAGTGGCATTTTACTTTAAAGTGCCCACCACACATCCCGTCCTCTCTCCCTGCCTGCCGTCCCTTCCCTACAGAGCCCCTGCAGCTGCTCCGGCTTCGCCCCCTCCCCCCTCTGGACTGCCGGGGCTGTTTGTTCCCCAGTCCGCCTGGTGCCAAGCACTGTGCCAGCCACACCATAGGGACTCAGAGACTTTCCGAGTAGATGAAGGCAGTTGACCTTCTGATTCTTAATTCATTTATTTTCTCTGTATTATACTTCTTAGCCATTTTTATAATCAGGATGCAAAAGCGAAGGTCATTATTTATACCCATTTGGCCAAACCTCTCAAAGCCATTTGATTCCTTTACATGTAGTTACAAAATTCTTAAATTGTTTTCAGTAGAGAATCATTTTCTTTATTTGAGCCAATATGAATCAAGCCAATGAGGAATTTTTTAACTTACTACTAAATGAGAAAAGGGATTCTTGAAAGTTTCAAATACCACCGAAAACTCTTTTGAACCAATGGTGTATTATTCAGCATATCATTTTTGAAATGATAATTTTAACATTTATTAATATATTATTAACTTACGAAAATATTGAAGCCTCTTGCAACTTGACTAGTCTCCGTGCCATTTATTTTTTCCCAGTAACTTCAATTGAATTTAATAGAATCTGTTATGCTACTAAAATGCATTAAAATATGCCTCATGGTCGATGTTTGTTTCAGTTTGCCATCTCAAAATAAAATGACGTGCAACTAAGGTTTTCAAAAGGGGTCACATTTTAGCAATTTTTAATGCATTCCGGTGAGTTTGGTAATTGAGCTGAAGTTACACAAATGTGTGGTTTCACGCAGGAAGTCTCCAGTTCCTATATCAGCAGTTGGTTTGGTGTCTACAGTGTTCACAGTTTGGTTCAAGTTATGCTCAGTAACAAGTGTAGTACTCCACCAGGGAAGGTGGCGTCAAGTGACACTTCCGGTGGTCTCAAAAATGACAGTGGAGGATATGCTGAATAAAGCTCACAGTCACGGAAATGCTGGTCAGAAAAAGTTATTTCTCTGGGCGTTGTTAAAGGGAAAGGGAGAAATCTGTGAAATCTTGACTGGAGCGCTGCCTTCATCCATACCACTTGGGCGTGGAGGCCAGGAAATTATTATAAAAGTTGTAATTGGCCCTTTTGTTATTTAGTCATCAAACTTAATGGAAAAGACAACTAGAGAGTCAAGTCTACTTTTAGCATTATTAGGCAAATTATCAATATTTCTGAAGGAAAGTTTTTTTAAAATCTATGTATACTCTGGCAATGTCGTCATATTTTACTGCCAGCTTTATATTTAAACTCCTTTCTCAATTTGCAAGGAAATAAAATAATTCCTCTTGTTCTTTGAAAAAGTTCGTGTGCCAAATTCTTACAAGCTTATTAGTCTGCCTGTTATTTAAGTTATGATTAGATTTTTATACCAGTTGGGTTTCTTAGAATAAGGTATGTCCCTTGTGCAGAAATTTAGGACAATACTGAATGTGGTAGATTTGACTGACACCTTCAGACTTCATTATAGTCATCAAGGAAACTAAGTTCTCATTTACTGAGAACGTACTGAGTTCTAGAAACTATAGTAAGGAGATTTACCAGTATTATCTCATTCATTCATCTCAGCATCTTACTGAGTAGGTCCAGTTATTCCCAGGAAACTGATGCATGTGAGGATTAAGTAACCAAGGTGTAGAAACAAACATAACTTTTCCAAGATGACATAGTTAGGGATTCTGATAAGTATGGCACTGATTTCATAGATAAGAGTATTGCCATCTTAATGCTATTGTCTGATGATTCATGAACATAGGATGTTATTTCTTTTATTTGGATTTTCTTTAAATTCAACTATGTTTTGTAGTTTTCAGAGTATCAGTTTTATACATCTTATGTGAATTTATGCCTAAGTACTTTATTATTTTTCATGCTATTGTAAATGGAATTGTTTCTTAGTTTCATTTCTGGGTTGCTTATTGCAAAGATACATAGAAATACAGCTGGCTATTGTATGTGATCATGTATCCTAAGCCTTGCCAACCTTACTGGTTATAATCATATTTTAGTGAATTTCTTAGTTTTTTCTGTATACAAACTCCTATCATCTATGCAGAGATAGTTTTTGTTTCCAATCAGGATGCTATCTATCTCTCTTTTTCATTATTATTGATAGATTGCCTAATTGCCCTGGCAAAGTCTCTAGTAACCTGTCGACCAGAAGGGCAAGAGTGGGCATCCTTATCCAGGCCCTAATCTTAGGGGAAGCACCTAGTCTCTCACTATTAAGTATCATGTTAGCTTGGGTTTTCTGTAGACGTCCTTTATCAGATTGAAGAAGTTCCCTTCAATTCCTAATTTGTTGGGTATTTTTATCATGCAAGGGTATTGGTTTTTAATTTTTTTCTGAGCCTATTGTGAGATGATCATGTGGTTTATTTTTTATTTTGTTGATGTGATTACAAAAATTGATTTGTCCTAAACTCATGTAAACCATACTAAAGGACAGTGTAAAGCTCATGCCATGAAAAAGCATATGCTCTACACATACTGTCTTTTCAAAAACAAATTAACTTTTGGGGTTGTGAAAAAGAAAAATGAAGGCACAGCATCGGTTGGGTAAATTTTTGAGCAAGTGAAAATATTTTTGTGTTTTCCTCTCAGTGATTACCTACTCAGAATTTTGAAACTTGTAATTTTCCCTTTCTAGTTGATGATCCAGATATTTTTATATTTTCAAGCATTTGTGAAATTTCTATTCTGAACTACATCACTTCAACCAATTTTTGTTTAGGTTTTAGTTCAAAGCAATTAAATAATTAGGAAGTAAAAACACTCTGGTCCTTCTTAAAACAACTGTGCACTTTGAGCATGAAAGCACAACTTTTATTTGTGCCACTTTGGGCATAAATAGTGATGATGTACTTCCCCTTTCTCACATTTAAGGGTCCACCCAGAAGTCTGCAACTATATTTGAGTCCCGGAAATGTTCTCATTCTCTCTTGCCTGTGATACAATCTCTTAGAATAGCTGGTTCAAGGGTTATGTTAAACGGGCCCAGATCATGCGTTTGAGCCTGTTAAAGGTACACTTTCTGTTGTCTAAAGGCAGATTGCAGCCCAGGTCTCAGCCACTTGGCACCTTCTTGCCACTGTTCCCCAGTGCCATGGACTAGACCTGTGGGCAGTTCATTGCAGTCAGGCCCTGTCACCAGACAACTGGTAACGGAGGGCTTGTCTCAGTCGGCTTAATTAATAAAGGATAGTATGTGGTTACTTTAAGCTCTTTAAATTTAACTAGGATATATTTGTTGTTTTTTTCCTCTATAACCTTGGGTGAATAATCCCCCCCCTTTTTTATTGTTGCTCAATTATAGCTGTCCCCATCTCCACCCCCCATTACTCTCCCCTGCCCTGCCCAACCCCCACCTTCCGCACTCAGTCCTTCCCCTGCCCTGTTGTCCTTGTCCACTGGTCCTTTACACATGTTCCTTGACTTGACCCTCCCCCTCCCTCTGGTCACTGTCAATTCATTCCTTATGTCCATGTCTCTGGTTCTGTTTTGCTCACTTGTTTGTTTTGTTGATTAGGTTCTACTTATAGGTGAGATCATATGGTATTTGTCTTTCACCACCTGGCTTATGTCACTGAGCATAACTAGGGGTTATCTGGTTAAGGTAAAATGCTTATTTTAAAAATATTCAGGATCACAACAGTGCTTTTAGGGGTTAAAATAGTCTCAACAGTCTATAATTTCAGGGCTTCTAAGATCCACATAGAATTAGCATATCCATGGATATAAAAACGACAACATAACACCCAATGTTTATTTCCACTTTCTTTCCCCCCCAAAATTTGGTGTCTTCCACATCCCATGTGTTTTTGTTTATTTCTTTTGTTTTGAGAGAAAAAGTATCAACATTAAGAAAGTATCCTACAATTCTTTCTGAAGGAGAAAATACCTTTCGGTCTTTGGAAACAATTGCATTGCATTTTAAAAGGCGCGAAGTGGACTTTCCTTAGCCTGTGCTGGATTTGGAAGGCAGCACAGAATAGTGACTAAGTGTACGTTCCAGAGTTGGAGGAAATTCTCTGTGTTTCAGTGCTACCCGTCTGTTACATGGAGAGGAAAACGGTGCCTACATCATTAAGGAACAACTAGATGAGATGACATAGGTCACAGGTGGCAAACACAAGGCCTGCGGGCTGAACCGTGTTTTACCCGGCCCGGCACCTTGTTTCTACCTGGCAGCAGTGCTGAGCTCTCACTTAACTGTTAAGGAGTGGTTACATTTATACAGTCCTGCAATTACATTCGGCCCTTTGAAGGCAACCTTGAGGCTGATGTGGCCCCCGGTGAAAATGAGTTTGACAGCCCCGACATAGGTAAAGGAAGAGCTTGGAACAGTGACGGGCAAATCAGTGATCATTAAATCAGTAGATCATCAGTGATCATCAAATTAGTAGATCATCAGTGATCTACTACCTGTGGTAGTAGAAAGAGGTATGTATTACTAAAATTGTAATACATACAATTAGACTGACCTAAAATTAGACTGACTCAAAAGGAAGTTGATGAAGTTAGAACCAGTAATAACAATATAATTTACTTATTAGTATATATCATGCTCATAATCTAAGTTTTATTTCCACCCTCATGAGTGGACCATGATGTAGTTTCTTCAGAGAAGTCCTAATGTCCACTCACCTGCAAAGAAGGCGTGGAAGGGAAAACGAGCTCTGTCGGACCCTACGTGCAGAGTCTGTACACTTAAGAACAATTTTGGAAATTACGGCTGCTCAGTTTTAGGCCACTTGGGCAGTTGAAGCCATAGCAATTATTTCCAGAAGGCTAAAGGAAAATCTGTATGTAGTAGGTTCTGAAAACACACTACCTAGAAACCGCTGAGTACCAGACCTTCGAAAACCAGCATTCCGATTACCAGGAAGCACCGTGCGATGGCTGGGTCCTGCAGAGTTACGTGCTGCTACTCCTCCCACCTTTTGTGACGCCTCCCCGTTCCCCGGTGTGCCATCCCGAAAACCAAAGTGACCCACGGTGAGGTCACCTGAGGGGCAAAAAAGGAACTGTGTGAGGCTCTCCCCGCACACCCCGTTCTGCTTCTGCCAGTTGGGAGGTGGGTCGGATGCTCACACTTCCTCTGAAAACCTCTCAGGCCCGTCTCCAGTGAATCTGCCACACACGCACAAACGTCTCTTCACCAGATCCTGCCACTGACCTCGGGAAAATCCTACTCTGTCACCTTGCTGTTTAGGGTAAGAAACGAAAGAATCTTGAAGAACACAACTGTGTTTCCTAGGTATTTCTAATGAAAATAACACCATTACAGACCTCAGCCAGTAATCTTAAAAGTGCTCTGAAGTACCTTTGATATTCTGTACCAAAGTTCAGCTCCTACAACTAAGTTTGTTTTTTTCAAGTGCTGATATTCCGTATAATTTTAATGTGTTTAATCTAACTTATTGTTATTCTGATTATACTAATTATACTAATTTTCTTACACCTATATATGCAAATATATAGGATTTCATCTCTATTTCGGACTCTTTAGTCTGAGAAAATAGATTCTAAGACCTTAATAATGATAATGGGGACTTTTGGGCCATAACTTGTTCGAAGGTTGGCACCTGCCCATATTTTCCTTACTTGGCTTCTAAGTATTTGTTTCTTATCCTGCTCAGGAGCAGTGTAAACTTAGGTATTCTTCCATGATTGCAATCCTTCTCCAAACCTGGGACTGTCCTTCTGAGTTATGAGTTTCTTCTCAAGATGTGTATTCATCAGTTGTTACTTTCCTTCTGTAGTTATCATTTACATTGATTTCAGTGCTATTTCCTTAAGAATTTTTACTAGGGCAGAAGGTTTTGGGTCAAAGTCCACTTGGAATCGTAGCACTTCAGAGCTGAATTATCTGGCCCAGTTAGCTCCTATTTTAGGGAATTCACTGAGACGCAGGAAGGCTCAGTGATTTGCGTCAGGTCACACGGTCGAGGTGGAGGCAGGGGTCGCTGGGACCTGTGTCTAGTGCTCCTTCTATTAAGTCTTCCGGATTAACTTCCGGTTTGGTGCCCAACAGTATCTATTCTGGTAATTACCTTTCTTCCAAAGAGTGTAGGAATCCTGGAAAACGGGGATCCGAAGAATTGATTATACGTTATTCAACGCTTCTGTTATTGATCCGAAAGCATTTTTCAGCCACACTACATTTTTTTCTGAGAAATTTCGAAGTCACATAGTTTATTACTGTGCTGAGGCAGTTAATTTTTTTTCATTAAATGTTTAAAATTTATTAAGCTATGTGAATTTTAAATTTTCCTCATGATTTTTGGACATGATTGTTGCTTTTCATTTTTAATCATTTGGTAGCATTATTCACACTCTGTTTTGGGGGTGGCCTTTCACAAGAGCGGGCAGTGCCAGCTTGTACCCTGAGAATAACAAGAGTCACAGCACAGAGGCCAGTGTGGGTGGAAGCTCAGAGATTACGGAGCCATTTTAAACAGGGTTGAAATACCATCAGTTATACTCAGATTTTAATTCATAAAATATTAAGTTGGCAAGTCCTATTTTAATTATGGTTTTTAAAGACAAAGTATGTATTATAAGAGTGTATAAAATTATTATACTAAATAAATTTGTAACTCAAAATAAGGAGGTACTAGTTTATTTCTCACTTTAGGCTGTTGCTAACTTTATTTCACGTACTTAAATACTCTAAATTCTTGTCTTCACTGAATCCTGACAATCCTTTTAGAATTATTTCCTAGATTTTCTACTTAGTTGAGTTTACTCTAGCTTAAAAATATTATCCTACAATAGCCAAAAGGTGGAAACAACCCAAAGGTCTAGCAACAAATGAGTGGAAAAACAAAATATGGTATGTACATGTAATATAGAATATTACTCAGCCCTTAAAAAGTAATGGAATTCTGATACGTGATACAACATACATGGTCCCTGAAACTGTACTAAGTGAAATAAGCCAGACACTAAAGGAAAAACACTTACGATTCCATCTATATGAGGTACCTCAAACAGGCAAATTGATAGCAAGAGTAATGCATAGAGGGTAATAGATAGCATAATAGACGGAGAGTTGTTCAGTGGGTACGGAGTTTCTGTTCGGGATAATGAAAAATTCTAGAGGTAGATAGTGGTAATAGTTGCACAATGGCGAATGTATTCAGTGCCAGTGGATTATACACTTAAAAGTGGTTAAGACGATAAATGTTATATTGTACATATTTTACCACAATCAAAAGTTACCCTGAGTTAGCCACAAATGGAATAAAAGGGCTCCTCGTGGACTCTGAGTGTGCCCCAAGAAGGGACTCAGCCTCCCGCATTCCGAATGGGCCCCTTCGTGGGGCGGAGAAAACACAGCTGTATTTACTTTTCCAACCCCATCTTCTATTTTGAAATACAACCTTTTTGCAAATGAGAGCCAAGGTCAAGTGACACAGCTTTCTGCTCACCTCTTCAGTTTGCCAAACACTGTTTTTCTAGTGGAGTTCGGGGTTAGGTGCTGCAAGTGTGGGTAATACTGTTACTCAAATGTCCTGAGAGTGGAATTTAATGAGCCTCCCTTCAGAATTAGGTAGGATGCATTTCCTTTCACTTTCATTTGTGTGTGAACACGTACCGTTGTGCATTCATCAACTGTAGTGTTTTCAAGTGTGTGGACTATTCCACACATTAAGTTCAAGTTACAAGGAAAATAAGGCTTTTCTGAAAGAACTATTTGTTTCCTCAGATTAGAAAGATATTTATATGCAGGGTGAATGTGAATTCCTACGGATGATTGTCTTTTATTTTGAGCTATGGACACAAATTCAGAGATATGCTAAAAATGACATATTTATGTTTTTCAATAATGGTAGAAACAGTGGCAAAATATAAGCTTTTCAGTAGAAATTAAGAGCAGCAAAATGGATTAGCTTTCTGTCTTCAAACAACACTTTACATGACATAATTTTTATTTTTTTTATAATATCAAAATGTGTGTTCTTAAATATCTATTATATTTGGGTAATGAATTTGTCAAATGTGCATTCTACCATAGCACACGACAAAAATCCCAGCAGGTAGCTATCACTTAATACTTTTTAATTTACTTCCTTTTAGTATTTCCTACAATATCCTATGCTCTTTATTTCTGTTCATTCAATATCATAAAAAAGTGATATTTACAAAATTATATAAAAACAAATGAGTATAATATAAATATTTATATTTTCTTATGAGCTTTAAAAACAGAAAGCATTTCATTTCCTTTCTTATTGTACGTGCAGCTGGTTGAAGTCCTGTATTGTTTTATAAAATGAAAATTAATCATTTGAGTGAAATTAATATTCAGTGTGCTGAGTAGATGTGCAAGATCATTTTTCACTGTTTTTCTTTGAAATTATTTGGAAAATGTATGATCTTGTTGCACTGCAGTCTGAAAAAGTTGAGTAGATATTTAAAATAAATAAAACTATGTAAATGGGAAGTTAAGTAGAATCCAGTGTGACTAATGAGGGATATCAGATTCATCAGACCTCTGGTGTACATAATAAGCTTGAAGAATTCATGCACAGAAGCTTAAGCCATTGTATAACCTTGGCTGTGATCAGATGCTACAGTTTTCTAAGCTATTGTATATTGTATCCAGCTTGGTAGATTTAACCCAGTAATAAGATGCTTAGTCGAACTGTTTCTTTAAACTCGGTTTCTATGGCAGCACAGTCTGTATTTTGTGGACCTTCATCTTCTACCCCAGATAACACTTATCCATAGAGAAATTGCTAACCTTAAGCCCTTAAAAAACAACCACCACCAGACATGTAAGCTTTAAGGCTATTTACCTTGATGGCAGTCTTTACATCAGAGGGATGGCATTGGATTGTAAATGAGGAGACTCAGAGTGCAGGTCTCTGCCAATTGCCAATTAGTAGCGGTGTGACCTTACGTAGTCACCAAACTTTGAGCCTCAGAAGATGAGAATAGAAACAATAGCTTCCCTATCAAATTTAGTGGGTTGTGAGGCTCAAGTGAAATAATGCATGCGAAACTACTTCGAAAACTGGGTAAAGCACTAAACAAATGTTGGTTGTCATTTTTCCAAGATTCTGATTAGAACTTTGCTGATCCCACAGACTTCACTGAATTATGAAATAGATAAAATCATACCGCTGAGTTGTTTTGTAGAGTATTATATGGCATGTAAACCATTAGTTTGTTACATTTTTTAAGTTTCTAGATCACTTAACATCTGCATGACGTTGTCTTTTTTGTGTGTTGGTTGGTTGGTTGGTGTGGTTAATATCTCGCTGTTTTGATACAAATGGAGTTGCTTTGGGAAGTAGACACTGGTGGGGCCTTCATGTCCTAATAAAGGGCATCCCTTTTTCTCAGCTGCCTGCTGGGCCCACGGAGAAATAAGACCGAAGAGCCAGGAGACAGAGAATCAAGAGGGCTCCCTTTTGGCGGATACACCCAGGCTGGAGGAGTGCAGTAGCTAGAAGGGACTTCCCCAGCTCCGGTAACCCATGTGTACTTGTGAGGGCGGTTTCAGTCCACACAGCAGCCACTGCGTGTGCTTCTCTCCCCTGGTCTAAGTGGAGAGAAAGAGACAGAAACCCTCCCCAGGCCCTTGGGTGTTTACCTTCCCCCCTCTAGAATGGCGGGCCTATGGCTGTCACCCACCAGCCAGGTAACTCAGTCTGCCTCCTTCAGGAGGGATGGGGCCAGGGCAGAAGGCCAACATGCTCAGAGAAAAATCCCTCTATGGACACCAGAGAAGTAAGAAAGAGGCCTTTCTCTTTAACAGAGGTGATCAGAAATTGAACCATCCCCTCTCCTACCCTCCTTCTCAGCTCTCATCTGAGGCTTTTCTCCCCTTACAGTGCTTACCCAGTCCTGCCACCCCACTGCTGTCCTGTCCCCATACACCTGCCCCCAAACTTAGGCTGCACTGCAGCTCCTTCAGACGGTACTGGTTCCTGGGTTGGGGGTGGGGCTCTGTGGAAGGCAGGATGTTATCGACTGGATGTGCCCTCACACCCAGATTTTTATGTTGAAAATATCCCCAGAGTGAGGGTATTTGGAGGTGGGGCTTTGGGGAAGTGGTTAGGTCACAAGGGTAGAGTCCTCATAGGTGGGATTAGTGCCTGTGATAAAAGAGGCCCCAGAGAGATCCCTGGCCCCTTCTGCCCTGTGGTGTTACGAGCAAAAAGAGAGCAGTCTACGAACCAGGAAGCAGGCCCTCACCAGACGCTGAACGTGCTGGAACCTCGATGTTGAACTTCCCAGGCTCCAGAACTGAGAAACGAATTTTTGCTGTTTATAAACCACCCAGTATATGGTTGTGTTTTGGTTTTTTATAGTAGCTCGAATGGGCTAAGACAGATGATTACAGACAATTTAGAGTACATAAGGTTTACCCTTCCCCTCCCACAGTGCCAGGTGGATCTACGGTAAAAATATTTCTGTGTTGTAGCAGGACCTCACTGAACTTCCTTTGGGAGGCGTATTTGCGAAGGTGTTCGTCTGGCAAGTCAAGCACAACCCATCTCTCTCCTTAGGAAAGGGATATACAGTAACTGGGGTTTAGTTCTCTCTGTGTTTAATACCATCTACGATTGACTGTGTTGGTGAAAAACAGTTGGAAAAATCTTGTCAGGAGAAAAACAAACACATGCAGAAATCCAGGATACACATAATTATTCCTAGCTTATTTTGAATAAGCTAGTTTGAATATAAAGTTTACAAAGAAATATCTTTAATCATTCAGTAACCACGTGTTGACCCCTGTGGTGAGCCAGGCATGGCTCTGATTGCGAGGGGAATGGAGAGGAAAGCTCTTGTCCCTGGCTTTGCACTGCCCACAGTTTCATGAGGGCAGAGAACTCTACTCTGGTGTGATGTATGTTGGGAGAGAGCTGTGCACGGTGTGCCGCGGGAACACAGGGAGAGGCGCTTGGCCCAGCTGTGAGGAGTTACTTGGGGAAGTCTTTTTTTAAAAAAAAATATTTTATTTATTTATTTTTAGAGAGAGGGGACGGGAAGGAGAAAGAGTGGGAGAGAAATATCAATGTATGGTTGCCTCTTGTGTGTCCCCTTACTGGGAACTGGCCTGCAACCCAGGCATGTGCCCTGACTGGGAATCGAACTGGCGACCCTTTGCTTCACAGGCTCGTGCTCAATCCACTGAGCTACACCAGCCAGGGCGGGATGTCTTTATTAAAGAATTTTGACATGCATCCTAAAGGGCAAGTTGAAGTAGACAAAATGAAAGGAGTAGAAGAGAGAAAGATGTCCTAATTTAGGCGAATGTAACTGAATGAGCCAAGGCTCAGAGCGAAAGAGAAAGCCTGGCATATTTGGGTAGCAAATAGCTTGGCATAGATGGAGTAAAGGGTTTGGGGAATGGTAATAAAAGAAACTGGAGGGGTGAGCAAGGCCAGATCATACCCCTTATACTATGATACGGAGTCTGCTCTTTTCTCCAAAGGCACTGAAGAGTTTTAAGAAGGAAGAGCATGTGTTGTAGGTATCACCAGTGACAGGGAGGATGTAACGTAGGGGGAGCAAGGCCATATATAGGAAACTCTTGTGACATTCAAGGCAGAAGACTACAGTGGCTGACAGTGACAGTGGACGTGAAAAGAACAGGGGAAGCTCGTGGCGATATTCAATCTGTAGGCCTCGGTCACTTGCTGGATGGAGTGGATGTAGGAAGTGACACACCAGGGGCACAGAAGTCAAAGATAATTCAGGTCTATGTGTTGGACAACCCCGTTGGTGCCCTTCACCAAGACAGAAAGTATTAGCAGATCACTCATTAAGTTGGGGGCGATATTGGGAAGGAGATGAGAACATGCTGAGTTTAAGATTCCTGCGTAATATCCAAAAGAACATGTATGGTAGTTGAACACATGGGTTATGAGCTCTAGAGAGACATCTGGGTTGGAGGTTGGGGTGTGCGTGTGTGCACGTGTGCACGCACACACACACACACACTTATCTACAGACTGACTGACTGATTTCTGGGGAGGGGAGGGGTAGAGCAGTGGGCGCCATGGATATGGGTGAGCTCGTCCAAGCAAGGGGGTCGACAGCAAGGATAAAGGAACAGAAATGAGGCCCTGGAGAATACCGTCACCTCCGAAATAGGCAAAAGAATAGACAGAAGGCAAAACTAAGAAGTGGCAAGGGAGCCCAGAAAGAAAATTCACATTCACACTTCAAAACCTCTGAGTGTAGCAAAAAGTGATTATTAGCAAGCCTGGAGAAAGCAGGGAGGGAAGGGAGACTGCAGTGTGTGGGGAGCGCAGTGGGGAGTGTCCACAGTGGTCTCCGCCCCGCCCGGCTGTGAAGACAAGGCAGAGACAGTGCAGTGGTCCATGGGTGCGATGGCAGGGGCGGCACAGACTCCAGGAGGGCCCTCTGTGACTGGCGACATGACCATATGAAAGATTAGCAGTTAGGAGATGCCTTCTAATTGATGCAGCCGTGTCCTTGGAGGGTGGGGACGGGATGGACGTGGAGCATGAGGTGAGGGATTAGCTGTGGGCAGGAGGAGGGCAGGAGGGAAGCACGGATGGGTACAAATGCAGGTGAATTTTTTGGGTGGGGCACGTTGAGGAGATCCTTACCTGATGATTCCTATTTTCTCTGTTAAGTAGGAAGAGGCCAGCCCACCTGACAGCGACCAGAAGGTGGTCATGTTGGGTTAAGCACGGAAAGGGTGAAATATGCTCTCTGAAGACCAGGGGAAGGGGCCCTGGCTGGCGTGGCTCAGTGGATTCAGTGCTGGCCTGTGAGCAGAAAAGTCACCAGTGCAATTCCCAGTCAGGGCACATGCCTGGGCGGTGGGCCGGGTCCCCAGCTGGGGGCTTGCAAGAGGCAACTGATCGATGTGTCTCTCACACATCCATGTTCTCCCCCCTCTCTTTCTCCCTCCCTCTCTCTCTAAAGATAAATAAAATCTTTAAAAAAAAGAATGGGGGAAGGCATACTGGGAAAATAGGAGATTTCTAGTCAGCTTAAGGTTAGAGATAATCAGTTTCTATACACTAATTAAAAAAATTTTTAATCACTGAAACAGTCTTTTGTATTTTCAAAAGCAGCATAAACAGGATCACGTTGAGGACACGGTTTCTTGCTGGTTCCTTTCCTAAAATGCTGCTTCTCTCTTTCCTCTGCTCCCCCACGCTAGCTGGCGGGTACAGATTTTCCGGCTTCAGTCAGGCCGCTTTTCCAAGAAAGCCCGGAACAGATTACAGAAGTAAGCGACAGCCGGCTTACTTCCCCTTCTCCACTTGCACACATTCAGCTGGAGCTCTGAAAAAGGAAGTCAGGGGAACTATTTTTTTCTCCTTTTTAAGAAAGACAGGAGAAGCAGGCGGCACAAGGAGGTGGAAGTACTGAAGGAAAAAGAAGAGGAAAGGGAACAAATATTGAAAAAAAAAATCATGAGCCAAAATTTAAAGTGAAATGATGCCACAGAGCAGAAAGTTAAGGAAGCAAAGAAAATCCCTCCTCACTGTGACCCAGCCTCCTCGTTGGCTGCTCAGGTGCAGCTTCCTGGTGCTGGGAGCCCAGGTCATGTGGAACACGTATCTTCTCAGTGAGTTCAGCTTTCTGCTGCCTAATTTATCTGCATCAGTGGTAGAGTGTCCCGGCCTTTTTTGGTTTGCTTGTTTCTTTGGCCTAACCCCTCAATTTACAAAGCAAATCTGGGGCACCTAGATTACCTGAGAAACAAAGGGAACAGACTCAGTGCCCTTCAAAAATATTTAGTGAGCACTTGTTATGTGTAGATCCTACTGTTCCGGGTAGTGGGGACGTGCAGAAAAATCGGAGAGTCTCTGCCTTGCAATGCAATTTCTCTCCAGTGAAAGGAGTCTATTGCTCAGGCCTTAGGTGTGAGAGACCGGTCCTCTGGCTTTTCTCAGCCAGCCAGACATTTATTAGCCACCAGCTTCTTAGAGCAAAGATGCCCGAGCACTGCTTTAATGGTGCCATTGCTTGTATGGCCGCTTCCTCTTGTCCCCTGATGCTTCTGACTCAGATTTGCCCCCCACCCTCCCCCACCGAGAAGCTGATGTAATGCAAGCAGATACCAGCAGAAGCCAGAATAGAATGGATAGTTATCTGGGGAGATAAAGTGACAGTGTTGCCCGTTCAGGCTGTTGTTCAAAGGAACACGTCTTTTATTTATAGACATTAGAATTTAAAGGCATAGACAGCCAGAGCTTGATATTACCTCTTCCTACTGTAACTTGTTTCCTAGAAATGTGCTTGGTTTAGCTACCTTCTTTGCATGTAAATTGAATGTGTTAGATGGGTGTTTTATACCTGGTTTCTTGTTCTTTTAATAGATTCTGTGACTGTTTTGTTTAGGGCTGGTTTCTTACTTTTAATGCTTCAATATTTTGCTTTTATAGGACACTATTTTATCTCTACTTATCTGAGGCATAGATTGCAGGGAGGAAAAAAGCAGGAGGTTGTGAAAGATGCCAAATATAGATGATGTTCGTATTAATAAAATGCTCATGTGTTAGTCGGGTATGGCCAAGTAGATGAGGTCTCCAAATTGTTAGCGGGTTTGCAGTGTTGGCTCCTCTTTTTAGATTTCATGGTGGTTACTGGGGCTTTTGTGCCAGGAAAAATGAAGTTGTCTGTTCTTAAAACTGCATTTCCTTGCTTTCGAACACCCAAGAGTGAGGTTCACAAGGATGCCACTAGCCTGCTGCTGCTCCAGCGAAGTGACTTCATTTTTCTAAGCCTTTACTAAAAAGTGTTATGTGCCCTGTATTCTTGGAGTGTTTTTTCCTAAGCTCTGAGAAGATTTTCCAGATTGAACCTCATGAATCTTTACAGCCCTTCTGCGAGAATGGAATAGTGTCTGTAAACCTCTTTGAGTTACCTGAAACAGATTATAGAATGCGAGGAATACAAGATAAATTTGGCCAGTCCATTTTTAACAGATTAACTGATGAAGAAGAAATAACTTTAAACACACATGAAAACAGCTAATTAATTATAAACTTTGTTTGTTGTAATGATATTGATAAGGAAATTTGTTTTCTTCCTACAATTAAAGAAGAGCCATTCTGACACGGAATACTCATATTTAAGCTATGTAAGAGCAAATGCTCATTTGAAAAAGAAGTATTAAAGCTAGATTATATGAAGGAATGAACACTCAGGAACAATATCATAGCAACATTTCTGTGAACAGGATGAATCACAAAAATAATGAACATGTTTTATGAACATGATATTTGAAGTACATTTAAAAAATCTGGCTATTAACCATAAGGTTAATTGATTCTTTTCTTCTTGTTCTTTTGTGGTTAACATACTTATTCTTCCTTTTAAAGACCCATTTTATTATGCAAATGAGAAAAATGGAAAGACTTCGTGTATAAGAGAGAGGGCTGCGTTTTGCAGGGGAGCCTAGGCACGATTCAGCCCTCGGCCCTCACCTCTGCGTCCGCTGGCTGCCAAGCGAGAGACTTAGTGCTCAGCGTGACTGGGTGTGGGTCCCTGAATTTTGACTCGCATTTTCTCTGTGACTTACTCTTGTTCTGCCTTATAACTTCCCCTCTCCAGCTCTCAGCATGCCAGCAGCAGCTGCATCATGGTGCTCACCCTGCTGCCAAGGGGGCAGGCGGCCTCCTTGGAGATGGTAACACTGCACTCCAGCCAACTGTTAGGAGGTAGACGCTGGAGCGGTGCGCACAGCGCTGCTGAGTTCAGATCCTTCTGGGAGGCATTTGGCTCAACACCCTGAGCATGGTATTTTTAAAGTTAATTTAATTTTTGGAAACTTCTTACTATGGGAAGTTTTCAAATGTATACAGAGGTAGAAAGGACACTGTAATGCTCCCCACCCCATGTGACTTCCTTTTCTCCCTTTGAACAGTGATGAACAGCAATGGTCAACTCACCATCCATGGTGTTTCCCTGACTGGCTCCTGGTAGGTGCATTTCCAGGGAAGCATATCTGCTAAATTTCAGTGGCTTTTCTATCCTCGTTCAGTTGATGATCTGTCACTTGAATGGCTCCGTCCTTCCTTCCTAAAAGTAAAAGATAATTAGAGCCTTTTTTTCCTTCACATTTAAGCCGGGATAATACTATATTAGGAACTGTCATATTTTTTAATACTGTTCCCTAAATTTTCAAGGCTTTGTTCATTCACTCAGCCAGTCTGTCCAAAGCACGTGTGACGTGTGAAGGAACTCAGAGTGTACCAGAGCATCAGAGATCACAGCTTTACCACAGACCCACTGTGGAACCTGCAACACCTTCCTGACCCGTCCTGTGCCTAGTGTCCTCTTGGTTTTAGCACGGGATTACTAATAACCGTACACACCTCACAGAGCTGTAGACTTCAATGAGCGAATACATTAAACAGGCTAGATGGGCCCCAGCACACAGGAAGTAATTGATATATGATAGCTGCTGTCCTTATCATCATCATCATCATCATCATCATCATCTTCTGTCCCTCATCACTCATGTTATAGAAGAGAGACCTGAGGCCCAGGTGGATGAAGGAACCTCCTTCTGGTCATACAGCTGTTTTATCGGGAGAATTTGAATAAGAAACCACATCTCAATTACTTTATTATTCTAGATATAGTTTATGCAGTCTTGTCCTCAAGGAATTATGTTCTGGAAGAATTATTTGCAAAGGAAAGGGAGGAGGATTAGTGAAAGCATGAACAAAGAAATAAATATTATTGCAGGAAAGTTAAACCTTACTAGTTTTGTGTTTAGAAAGCAAAGTGCCTTACTGGAGGAGGTGAGATTTCAAGAACGCTTTTGTTTAAGAAGGAAGGTGATCTGGCTAGTGAAATGGGACAGCATTCTGTACACAAGAAGGAGGAGAAAGTTTAGGCACGGGACGAGCCTAACAGATTAGGGAACATGTGCACCTGAGATGAAGAGAAGGCAGGGTTTAAGAGGAGAGGGGAAGGTTGCAATTATTCAAACCACCAGTAAATGCCAAAAACAAAGAGATGAATGGACCGAGTCTTTATCTAAAGCCAAGTGGGGGCTGACATTCTGAAAGTTTTTACTCACTTTAACACATGCTAAGCACTGTTCTACTCATGAATGTTATTTAATCCTCATAACAATCCTATGAAATAGCTACTATCATTGACTTCATTATACAGTCAAGGAAACAGAAGGTACAGAACTTGTCCAAGGCCATTTGCTTATTATTAATAAGCAGGAGACCTTGGATTTGCAAGAACTCTAGACTCTGTGCTCTTAACCACTCGGCCCTGCTGCTCCATGGTAACCGAGCCCTGGCGCACGTACTTAATCCCGGAGACTCCAGCAAGTGGTGAAGCCCTTCACAGAGGCTGGGGATGTGGCATCCTTACTCTCCGATGCCTGCGCTATTAGTAAAGTCCCATTTAGGTTTCAGTAGGCAGCTTCTGTCCACTGCATAATGGACCTTTCTAATCCGCTTTGTCATAACAGGGTGTGGTTCCTTTTGTTCTCTTCGAAATCCTAAGAAAGTACTCTGGTGTTTTAATTTCACACCAGGTTTAAGACCGCCCTGGACAGGGATGTGCTCACTAACCTCCAGCCTTCCCTGGGGGCCTCTGCTCTCCGTAAAGGCGGTGCCTGTGAAGACCAGTTCCTCCTCTGCAGATCTCCACCAATTTTTCCTTTCTTTGACGGTCTTCTCATTAGCATGTGAACTGCCATCCTTTCTCCCAGCTTAAGAAACAGAAAATAACATCAAAAGAAACCTCACTGGACCCCACATTCCTTTCAAGCTACTGGCCCATATCTCTTTTCCTGTGTTAAGGCATACTGTCTTCAAAGAATTGTCTGTTCTCGGATTTGTCTTCACTTTCGTCCTTCCATACCCTTTTACACACACACCAAGAAGACTTTCTCCGCCAGATCTCTCTCACTCAGCTCTAACTCGAATTAGATTCCCCTACCTATTAACAGATCCAATTGGATGTCGGGCACCTGGCATGACCAGAACTGAGCTACTGATCTTCTTGCTTAGGCCAAGAACTTTGACTTCATCCTTGGCAACACTCTTGCTCTAGTACCCCACATCCATTCCATCAGTAAATCCTGTTGGCCTCATCCTGCAAGTCTGCCCCGAAGCCATCCGTTCATCTCACCTTTGTTATCATTGCCCTAACCCACGTTACAGCTGTCTCTCTTACCTAGCTGGTCTCCCTGCTTCCTTACCTGGCCACCGAACCCTCTGCTGCATACTGTCAACAAAGCAACCAAAGTGACCCTTTTAAGACATCAGTCTGAATATATCTCCTTCGCAACAATATGTTTTTTATTCCCACATGCAACAACTTATGGATGAATCTCCTGCATATAATGTTGAGTGAAAGAAGCCAGAAATTAGAGTCCATACCACATGATTACCTTCACTTAAAATGCAAAAATAGGAACAACCAATCCATGCCGTCAGCAGCCAGGGTGGCGATGGGGCAGAGGCATGCGCTGATCGTGACTGAAAGAGATCACCATAAGGGCCTTTCGATCTGGGTACGGGTTGCTCACAGGTGTTTAAGTTGGTTAAAATTTAGCAAGCTGTTAAACTTTTGATGTTCCCTTCTTGTATATATTTTACACTTCCATAAAAAGTTTTTTAAAAAATTACTTCTTACACAGAGAGTCCTTCTTCTGTAGACTTAGATAAAGAATTTATCAGCATGTATAACTGTTATAATGTAAATCCCACGCAGGCAAAACTTTTGTCTGCTTTCATCCATTCAGTAAATATTGATTGAGCACGAGGCACTGACCTGGGCATTTTGGGATACAGCGGTGAACACGAGAGACAAAAACTCCTTGAGCTTCTGAGGGATTATAATCAGAATAAATTGTATGACATAGAACAAGGTGCTAAGAGCTATGGGCGGGAAAGAGCAGAGGCGGGGGACAGGGAGTGCTGGAGTGGAAGAGGTGACAGAGCAGGAGACAGTTTAAATAAGGCAGTCAGGAAACGGCCTCACTGAGGAGCTGACATCGGGGGCCAACTTGGAAGGAGGTGAGGGAAGGAGCCCGGCGTATATCGGGGAACAGAACCACCTGGGCAGCGGGACTGGAAGGGAAGCCCTGGGGCAGAAGCAGGCTGGCTGTGCACGGGCAACAGCAAGGGGGCAGCGAGCCTGGAGAGGACAGAGCCCGGCAGACTAGCTGGGGATGTGGTCACCGAGGGCTCAGCAGGCCTCTGTAGATGCTCTGGCGTTTTATTCTGCATGAGACCGGGTGGGGTGGGAGAATGAAATGTATTTAGTTTTCAGCCACCTTTAGTGGCAGGTGGTTCATTCCCATTGCTATAAATATAGTTCAGTTTATGTATTCTATGATGATGGATACTTAGGGAGATTCCACCTTAGGGCTTGTGTAGAGTGCTGCTGTGTACAACCTGCCTCACGTCTTCTGGTAAACTACTGTGTGCATGATATACCAATGTTAAAGAAGTTGAACAAGCTGTATCAATTCCTTGTGTTTGAACAACGTAAGTCAATTTCGTTCCTATGAAAGTCAGTCCACCAATGCTCACGGCACGCATTAGCGGTAAACCCTGCAGGATGTGTCAGAGTGAGGCGGTCACGTGTGCAAAGCAGAGAACACAAAGGAATGTCAACTAGATGGCTCGCACTCAAGGACTCTGGTGTCTAGGTGGGGATAAGAGGTTTGCCTACGAAACAGCAACTAGCAAGGACACCTACAGGAAATGCCAAGTAATGTCCTTGGCAATTTGCTCCATAAGCACTTCGAAGTGGGCAAGGTCACTTTGGACTGTGTTGTATAAGGTTTCACAGGGAATCTGGTCATTCTGTAGAGCCTGACAGTGTCCGTTGGGCTTGGAAAAGCAGAGACAGACTTTGTAGACATCATCTGGGCTAGGGAAATAGGAAGAATGCCAGTTTGTGTTTGAGGGGCTCAAGGATGGTCACTCTGAGTTACATTAGGGGCTCAGGATTCATTTCCAAGTCTAGTGGAGCTAAATTTATACGGATGTATTTCTCAAGTAAAGCAAGAAGCTACATTCTACTCTGGGAATATTTCTAGAGGCTCCCACTTCTCAATGATTTTGGTATGTTTGTGCCACATGTACCATCACTAAGCCGCCACGTCCATGAGGTCTAAATGATTTGAATGTGTATGTATTTTTAGACTGGCAAAGAAAACTCATCCAGTGTGACTGTAGCAGGCCCCGAGGCGGAAAATAAGGCAGGCCAGACTCTGGAAACCAGCTCGTTAATGGCCGAGCTCCTGAGCGACGTGCCCTTCACCCTGGCCCCGCACGTGCTGGCCGTGCAGGGCACCGTCAGTGACCTTCCAGACCACTTACTCACCTATGACGTCAGTGAAAACTTGTCACGGTTCTGGTATGATTTCACTCTTGAAAATTCGGTGCTCTGTGATTCATAATGTTTATGTTTGTTTGTATCTTAAGCTTTAAAACAAAAGTTTGCCCATGTGTTTAACCTGTTGGATGTTTGTTGCCACTTCACTGTCCAAAGGCCCTCGGAAAAACAAGGACCATAAAGGAAAGAAAGTAACATTATGTTCATTGCTCTGTTTTTCAGAATAAAGTATATTTGTATAAAATGGAACTTAAGTTTTAATTCCTTTCCCCTGAATAACAAATACGAAAATTAGGCAATCATAGTTTTGTGAAAGGAGCAGGGTCCTTCAACCAGGCCCTCAAAATATAACACCTCAAGCTGATCTTAGAAGAACCGCGAAAAGGAATCTTCAAAGTAGTTACACCTTCAAGGCATTTTCCTTGGTTTCTACAAGTCTGAAGTCTGTCCTGAGAGTGAGTGTGAACTCCCTTCTCTGGTTTGGAGGAAGCTTGAGTTAGTGTTATTCTCTCTCTTCTTCCAAAGTGTTTATGAATGAGTTCTGAAAAAAAAAAAAATCTCCAGTTAAGCTTAATTTCTTCAGTCTCCATATAGACACTGATGTGGAACTTGAAAACTTGCCCTAAAAAGCAGGGGGCCTTGCCTTGGCTGGGAAGCTCAGTGGGTTAGACAGTGCGTTGTCCCAATGCACCAAGGTTGTGGGTTTGATCCCCAGTCAGGGCACGTACAAGAAACGACCACTGAATGCATCAGTAAGTGAAGCAACAAATGGATGTTACTCTCTCTTCCTCTCTCAAATCAATAAATGAAAAAATAATTTTTAAAGCAGGGGGAGTTTGCTGCTATAAGAGTGCTATAACAGGAACACTCTGGATGCTGTTCCTTTGAGCGATAAATTTCCGTTTCCTTAAACCCATGGCATTTCTTTGCACCTCGAATGATTCCTGTGCTCCTGCCTTTGTTTTCTGCCTATGCTCCTTCAGAATGTTCTCCCTTACCAGCTTTCCGAAGGACTTTCCTGCTTCCGCCTTGGTTAGCATTTATTTCCCCAACCACGTATGTCCCCAGGTATGAAGAGATCCGCACTTCCTTTCAACCTCTCTGCCTCCCAAAGAAAAACATCTCAGGATGCTGCAGGTTACTGCCGACAACGCCCTCATTTAGACATGCATTGGCCACAGTACAGATGGAAACGTTTTACTGCTAGAAAAACTGAAAGCAACTCATTTCCAACTGGAGCACAGGCAGAACACCTAGGCATGGCTTCTAGTTCTTGAATATCCATTATGTATTCCAACTAAAACAGCCGAGAACTGCCATTGGTCAGTAAGCTGCAGGGGGAATAAACTGTGATGGCGTTTTCCATGCCATGTAAAATTTGATCCCATTTTTTCTGAATAGTAGGAATGTGATTTATTAATTCTGTGCCAAATTCTAAGTATATTTTTCACAAAGATAGAGTACCATAGCAAAACTGAGCACTGTGCGTAAAGGTACGTGAATTATTCAAGTTTTAATGTGTTATGCATGTTTGTTTAATAAATGTGGCATGTTCTTGATAAAAATGCTATGTTATTTAAAAGATAAACATTTCTATTGCCAAAAATATGTGTCATTTACAAATAATTGTAGCACATGAGGTAAATGGTTCAATTAGATCTTTACATAGTTTCATAAAACATCAGTCAAGGAAATACGACTTGTTACTAACACAAATGTGAACATTTTACAGCACTTTTTGTGAAAGCCTATCCTTTTTAATATCCATGTTAATGTACCTTAAAGCCAAATTAAGCCTGTCATCAATTTAGCTAATATGTGTTAAATTTTGTCTCAAATACTTATACATTTCATTTATATTTTTGTCTACTATGTTATATAAATATGCAGATACATATTTTAATTTGCCTAAAATTGTTATATTTAAATAAATATGATTAAAATAAACTGATATTTTGATTAATTTCCGGTTCAGAAAAATTATTTTCTCTGCCTCATGCATGTCTGAATGCAAGTTATTGATTCTTTGGGAAGTAAATATTTAAGTAGTTTGTGCAGCATAGAAAATATGAAATTTCCTCTCATATGTAAGTTTTAAGGAATAACATGGAAACAGTATGGTTACTCACTAGTTCTGGTTTAAAGGACTGAAGAGAATTGAGAGAAATCACATGAACATCCGCAGAGAGATCCCATCATCACAAACTTTAGTGAGCGCCAGTGTTAATAACTTACTATTAACAGAAACATTGTGGAAATGGCCATTTACATTTTCTTATCCTGCATATAAATCAGTGCTGCTATTTTAAAACTGGAAGAAAACATTAGAAATCAACCAGCCAACTCCATTTTACCCAAGAGAAACTTGAAGCCTAGAAAGGTTAAGTGACTTACGTCACCTAATTAGTGATAAACAAACATCTACTTGACTAGGATTAACAGTGGCAGTATAAATTGTACCCAAGCTGCATGGTGTGGTGGGAAGGGGATGGGGCATCTGAAGCAGGGCAGACGGAGTCTGTAATGGGCCCCTCGCATCCAGGCTTTGAGTCAGTCAGCCCCGACTTGGGTGCCCGTAGTTCCTGTGCTGGTCGGATGGTAACTCTGAGGCCTGAGGCAAGCCTGCAAGGTGCACAGACAGCACGTGTCGAATGCCTAGCAGTACAAAGCGTGACACGTCATCAGTATTCTGGGGGAGGGAACTTATAATTCTCATTAGTAACCACATACAGACCGTAGTCTAATGAAACGTAGTCTCATGAAACCATAGTCTAATGAAAATAGGCATTCACTGGACTTCTTAAAGGGTAATATAAACAATAGCTGTTATATTTATTGTACAACCCTCCCACCCATCGTTTTTTCCATGGTAAGTACTAACTCACTACAAAAAATATTCCTAGAACATGTTGGCTCACTCTTCCGTAGTTCCTCAGTTAAGAATTCCATGGGGAACACTTTTCCCCTTATTATCAAGCATCATGTTTTTTCCCTCTTAACAAGTTATTATAAAGTACTGTAGGTATGGAATGTACAAGTGATTTTACTGAATCTGATTTTTAGCCCTAAAATATATGCAGGAAGTTGTATGTTTTCAGCTTTTTAAAAATGGCATTTGCATCCTTTCCTAAAAACAGAATTGGAGAGGCAATTCTGACCGATTTCTTATTCTGGTCAATTAAATTATGATTAACTGAACTTTTAAAATTGTATCCTTAAATGTTAACAAAAGCACAGTTTTTGTCAACAATTCTAGAAACTCCACACTAGTTTTTTTCTTTAAGATAAACATTCACTGACACCTTTCTCAAAACAAAATTAAAACAGTATCAAAGAAATATCTTTTAAAATTCAGAGGGACCTGATTTCTCATAATTCTTAAAGAAAGACAGGGAGTAGCAAAGAAAGAATATCATTCTTTTTCTAAAACAGTGGTTCATCAGACCTTACCCCTTTACCCCTATCAATCATAACAACTGATCAGTAAATGAACACTGCCCTCGGGAATCTAGCGAAGAATACGTTACCTTCGGAGATTAATACATTGTCTTATTAATCATGTCACTAATACCATTCGCGCGAAATTTAAGCGTACCGTATAGGTAGCCGAAGGATGTTACGTCTTTCAAAGCCATTGAGAAATCTGGGTTTGCGGACATGATCCTTTGAGCACTGTGTCTTATGACTAAGGCCACGACCTAAATATTATTGGGCAGTCTAAAACTCTCAGAAGTGGTCTGACTGCATTCATACGGCACTGGCCTGAAAGATAAAGCATTCTTCTGTGACAGGGAAATGACTCGTTATGCCGTATGGTTTGGTGGACAGGCGCGGCTGAAAAAGAGAGAAAGAAATGTATTCACTGAAGTGTGGGAACTCTGTTAAAGTCAATATTGTAATACATTAATCGCCATTTTTTACATTTAAATAAACTTTTGATTTCAGAATAGCTTTAGGTTTACAGAAAAGTTACAAAAATAGTGCAAAATCCTCACATACCTCTCACCTAGTTTCCCCTAGTTGCTATGACTAAGGAACCAGATACTACTATTAACTAAAATCCACACTCCATTCGCATTTCACAGTTTCTCCCAATGTCCTGTCCCTCCCTGCACCCTGTTCTGTGTAATACACCATATTTAGTCATCCGTAGGCCCCTTTCGGCTGTGATGGTCCTCAGACTTTATTTATTTTAGTGACTGTGACAGATTTATGGAGTACTTGTCAGATATGTTGTAGAATGTCCTTCACCTGGGGTTTATCTAATGTTTTCACATGGTTAGACTATGGTTATGGGATTTTGGAGGAATATTACCCAGGTGAAATGCCCTTCCGTGAGATCATATCATATCACGGGTACACGCTGTCAACATGACATTATTGCTGATGTTAACCTTTATCAAGTGGCTGAGGTAGTGTTCTCCAGGTTTCTCCACTGCGAGGTAACTCCTCCCCTCCCTGCTCTCTCCTCTTTGGAATTAAATCAGAAAGCACAGCCCACCCTCAAGGGGTGAGGGGTGACCCTCCACATTCTTGAAGGGTTAGTAGCCATGTAAATTATTTGGAATTCTTCTTTATGAGAGAGATGTCTCTTTTCTCCAATTTAGTTATTTATTTATCTACCAATCATTTACTTATTTATATTGGGCATTTACGTGCCCAATATAAATTTACATTTATAATTAAATTTACGAGAGATATTTACATTTTTATAAAAGTTAATAAAGAAAATTTGGAACATTTCACATGGTGTAGATGAACACCATTTGATGTTGGATATGGTAATATATTCTATAATTTCCTCAGAACTCATTTTCCCATAAATATCAGATGTATTTCTCCTTAACGTGCCATGGCTATAACTGTATTCACAGTAGACCTTCCCTTTGGGGCTACAAGGGTTGCACTGTAAGTGGAGTCCTCTTAGATACTTGGCCTCTCCCTACCACATTCCCATGATTGCATCTGACCCGTGATGTTGTCACTCGCCAAGTGGCGAAGAGGCAGGGTTTTAGTATATAATCATTTTACTCTTTAAAGAACCAAGATAAGGCATGATACAAAGAGCTCTTCTCTATAGTAGATGCCTTTTTTTAGTAATAGCAAAAACAAAGTTGTAGCTCCTGAAGATTCTAAGGAAAGAAATGGTTCAGTTTCTTCTTTAAGAAATAGGTTTAAGAAGTGGCGTAAGGAAACTCAGTCCTCTTTCAGAGGGGGGACGTACCCCCAAGAAACTCTTTGTACTTCTGATTAACCAAAACTCAACTGTGTGCTGAAACATAAAGTTGATCTCATCCAATTTCAGTTGGGGGGAAAAGTAAAAAGCGTCTTATTTTGTCCTTGGAAGAAACCTGAATATAGTTCTTTGTCAAGACTTTTCCCAGTCCCAATTTTCACCCCCTACAAAGGAAATAAATTCCTTACAATCAAAGGTAAGGCAAAGGATAATTGCATCCAGAACAGCCCCATCAGTACGCTAACTCCCAACCAGCCTACAGACAGCTTGTTAGTTACAACCCAGGCCAGGGAGGGAAGCAGACAATAGACCATTTCAGAGGTCAGTTAAGGAGACGACCTCCCACTTAGGACTGCTGCCAGAGACGTACAATCCAGTGTCTGACATCTGGGTTTTGCAGCTGCAAAGTCTGCCCCTTGTGTGGCCACAGGTGTTGGCTATAACTCTGAGACACAGAAGAAGGAACAGGAAAATGTCAGTTTCATTGTGCGTATGTGTTTAGTGTATGGTTTTTTTCTTTGAATTCTGTGTTTCAAAACTGTACATAATTTATTTTGTTTCAAAATTAATGTACTTTTGCATAATGGCAAGGAACATTTGGGAGGCTAACAAACAAGAAGCTTTTGTTCGTGAGCAAGGGCAAAATGAAGCCAAGTTTTTACACCTACAGGGTACACTGTACACTAACATGCTGTGTGCGGCGTTGTTAGCTTAGACATTTGAACAGACCATCTCAGGACCAAACCAAAAAAAATAAAATAAATGGATGCTGAAAAGCAGGTAGGCGCTTGGTCTAAGATAAAGCCTAAATACTCATTCTCTCCCTTATGTCCTCTCCTGCCTCATCCTGGTTGGGGTAAATTTGTGTGTATCAATATGCATTTCTGGGCATGGGACAGACTATCTAATTTTCTGTCTCACACCATACCAGCTGTAACCATCAGTTAACACAACTTAAAACAGTAACACTAAGCTTTTTCCTCTTCCCCTTGCCAAGAGACTTAGCTCCTGATTGTGAGGCAAATCTAGAAGTTTCTACCTCATATAGGTGTTTGAGGTTCCTGCCCCTAAAGATACGGGTGGCAGTAGCAATGAAGATGTTTAAGAGGATAGAATGACATTGGTAAGATATATTAAGAGCCAAGAGTCAGTAGCATTTTTAAAAAATATGTCCACACTTCCATAATTAAATATATACTTCCTATTTGTTGTGCCTAGTTCATAGCCAGGAATTAGAAATTAATTTAATGCTGGAGGAAGAAATCTTTAGATTTCTTCTTCTTATCAGATTTCTAAAGAGAAATGCTTCAATCATCAGGCCTGTGTTTCTCCACCTTTTAAATTAATGCCCGTATGTTCTGTGATGTTTTTTTCTCCCCACTGTGTGCTCTCTATATTCCTCCAGCCACAAAGATTTTGACAGGTTTCACTTTGTATATTCTCTTACAAAGACAAAAGATAAATCAAACATGCTTTTTAAAACTACAGCCACCACCTCATTTCCCTTAAGAATCTCTGCTCTCCTACTGACGTTCTGCCGGACTTATGCTTGGCCCATGACAAATCCTCAGTCAGGATTTGTTGAATGAGTGAGTGAACCAATGCAACATATAATTATCTATAAATGAGACTTTACAAAAGTGAAGGAATAGAATTTCAACTTTGGTAGTTTTTCAGGCCCCAGTAAGTTCCCCCAATTATCGAGCTGTGTTTACGCAGCTGAAAATAATGCCTAGTTTACCAGGCCTCTACAAATTGTGCCTTTGGTCTGTTTTGGGTATTCTCCGTGTTTTTCAGGTTGCGTTTTCCTCTGCCCATAATGACTACGTACGTCCTCGTGATGAGTAAGAGCTGCTTCTAGACAATACAGTGTATTTTGGTCCTGTGGATTAACTCGTTTGAGGTTTTATCTAGCTGTCAACTTTCCCTGGTGTGTTCTCGGTTATGTTTGCATATATCCTTGTCCCAGAATTTATTAATCCTATTTGACCTGTCCTTCAAAAATGTCTTCTTTTTGCATATGCTTTTCCTTCTAGCACATTTGGGTGTTTCAAATGACCTTGTTTTAGGGAAAAAAGACACTTTGTTCTAGGAGCGGTAGTGCATGTTTTTTTAGTGCCCTTCTGTATCTGTCTTACATTTCCTACCCAGCCAGTTCTCTTCCTTGTCATATACGCACGTTTTGATCTCTCCCCTCCAGCTCAAGCTTCCTGAGACAGTAGTCAGTACTGTGTCTCCACTTCCTTGAACCTTCGGTTCACTCCTCCACCTACTGTAACCTGACTTCCCGTCCCTGGTCAGTACCTCCACTGACCTGCTTCATACAGGAGCCACCTCCGGCTAATTCCACTGTCCACTGAGGGTGCAATTGATTTCACCCTCGGTTGCCGTGACACCGATTTTCTCATTTTCATT
>PVKM010007677.1:0-40900 GCA_004027735.1 Carollia perspicillata | reverse complement strand
CCAGAGGGAAGTGAGGCAGAGGACAAGTGGAGGTGGGGAACAGGGGGTGGGGAATGGGAGCATCTGTAATAGTATCTACAATAAAAATAAATGGGAAAAAAACAAACAGAAAAATAATAGTATCATAACATTCAAGAAGAAACCATAATGAGTCTTTTCAAGGTTTCTTCTTGTTGAAGTTGTTCTTCCCTTCAATTCTTTCTCATTTTTTTTTTGTTTGTTTCTTCTTTTGATCCTTTTTCCTGGCTTCAACCATCCTGGCTAATTTCTAAGAGAGTATGGCATTTTTCTGGGAAAAAGACAGTAAGAGACAAACTCACTATTGTAAAGAAAATAATAAGGGTCCTATTCTGTCCATTTCACAACATACAGAATCCAAGACTGTATGTGAAACATTTTGATAATAGTCTTAGGAAAATGTGTACTTGAGTATATTTTATTGATTCATCCTTTTTTTAGTTCACTTATATTTTCTTTTGTAGTATCTAATCCGCTTCAGTGTCTAACTTTAATTTTTTTTATTTTTCTACTTTAGTAGTTCCATTTTTGTCCTTTCCATACATTTTTCCTTCTCACCATTTTCATGTTTTCCTTTACTTTCTTGATCATGTGGAACAAATTTATAATAACTATGTCAATGTCATTTTCTGTTAATTCTATCATTTCTGATATCTAAATTTGTTTTATTGATTGCATTTAATCTTTTATGGATCATATTATGCTGCTTCTTTGCATGCCTGGTCATTTAAAAAATTGTTTTATTTACTGATTTGAGAGAGAGAGAAGAAGGGAGGGAGAGAGAGAGAGAAGAGAGAGCACTGATTTCTTGTTCCACTTACTTATGCATTCAATAGTTGATTCTTGTATGTGCCCTGACTGGGAACTGCACCCCTGGTGTATTGGACAATGCTCAAACGAACTGAGCTACTCAACCAAGGCCATGCCTGGTAATTTTTTTATTGTATTCTAGATTATCTCATTTATGCTGGACGTCTTTGTATTACTTTAAAGACTATTTGGCTTTGTTTTGGCATGCAGTTACTGGGATCTGTTTGATTCTTTTAAGGATTTCTTTTTTCTTTTTAGTGCTAGCTCAGAATAGACTTTTTCCCCCTCATGTTCAATTAGTTCTGCTATTAGGCAAGACCCTTAATGGATGAGAACTCTTATCTAATTCCCTATTCTTATGAGATCTCTTGATTATGGCTGGTAGCAGCAGACTATTAACGACCTGGTGTAAAGCTGAGGAAATTGTTCAGCTTACTTTCTAGTGGTTTTATAGTGGTTTCCTGTATACACAGAGCAGTACTCAGTGGAAGTCTCAGAGGGATTCCTCTGCAGATATGCAGAACTACTTCTCTGTACAGACCCTCCTCTGAAGTACCCTGTCCCACAATTCTAGGATCCTTGGTTTGCTTGAACTCCAATTGCTGACTCCTTGATAAAGGGAGACTGCTGAGCTTGGTTTGCGATTTTATTCTCTATGTTGAAGCCTACGAACTACCTTTAGGACAGAAACCAACTTGGTCAGTCATGATGCTAACCTCGTTTTTTCCTTTTCTTGGAGATCACAGACCTTCTCTACCTGTTTTCATTTATTTTGGTTGATTTATCATTTTGTAGTGAAAGCAATTCCCGTTGCAATTTATTTCTTCATGGCAAAGGTGGAATTTTCTAGGTTTTTTAAAAGAATTATTTTATATACTGCCCTTGTTGATTTTGAAGTAAATAATTTTATTAGCCTCATTAAACAAGATAGACAAAAAGTTTTCCTGTGTTTTAATATTTTCTGTAACAACATGTATATCTTATCATTAACAACTCATCAGAGCTTAACCTCTTAAGCCCTGTGGGCCTGTTTTGTTTTTTGCTTTAAATCATCATTTTAATTTTAATTTAATTGAAGTTATATATGAAAATTTTTATCTGTTTTTGTAACAATTTGACATGTTATGTTTTTTCCTAAAATTTTAACATTTCATCTAGTTTTACAAATTTATTGATGTATAGTTTATATTTAGAATCACTATTGAATCTCTAGTGTTTTCTTACTCTGAATTTAGTTTATTTTGTATCTTCTTTCAGTTGTGTTTATTGCATCTTACCAAAGTTTTGTATATTTCATGTATTTTTATTTTTCAAAGAACCAATGTTTTTTAAACGTCATCTCTTTTGAATTTTACTCTGGTTATTTTTCTCTATGTCAATGAGTCCTCCTATTGTTTCTATATTATTTATTTCCTAAGTTTTTATTTTGGATCTGTTGTGCTTTTTCTAGCTTCTTTCCCCATCTTCCTTAATTACTGATTAAAATATTTTTAAATGCTTAAAAATAAAAAAACAGAAAAACTAAAAAACTAGAAACAGTTATAAATAGGCAGTTCACACATGTGGTAAAGCCACATGACTTAGAGATCTGTGTAGAAATGCTAAGCTTTTAGAAATAAGAGATAAAACATGTCATTATTTCTACCAGGTTGCAAACTCTTATAGAGTTATATATAATAATTATTTGAGCCAACCAAGTTTGGAGCAGAGGAGGGAGGGTGATCATATATTACTCATATTTTTAATTAAGTGAAACTATTTCAGGGAGGATTCTGAAAATCAAATTTAGAATGTGTATGCATAAAATCCAGCAGTCCTTTTCCCAGATACATTCTCCACAGAAAATCCCTTAGGAGATAAGCTCCTTGAGCTTTTTGTTTCTTTTGTTCATGGACGTATGCCCTATATGCCTAGGCATATATTAGATGCTCAATAAGTATTTTTAGAATGAAACAACTTTGTATCACACATGTTACAAATGGCTCTATGTGAAAACGTTCACTGCAGCATGATTTGCTGTAGTAGGGAGCCTTCACTGGCTTCATTACCAGGGGAACATGTAAATGACATGTTAACAACAGCATTCAAAGGAACACCAGGCTGCAGTAAGAAGAATACACCCGTGAGAATACACCATGTGAAATGAAGAGTAAGCATCAGAAGAAGATCAAAACAATATATCAATTTAAATGAAAAAAAAAACAGAAAACAGAACTTTATATTTTGAAAGAGGCATACATTTTAAGAACATAAAGTGACAAGAGTAGGTAGCAGAATGAAAGAGTGAGACTAGGAAATTAAAGTTAAAAAATTAAAAGGAAGACACAGTGATATCTTTTGCTAACCAATAGTGGGATGCTATATTTCCATCTGCATTATGCCTTCAAAGTCCACGACCAAAAAGTGTGTGCACTAATGTCATTGTAACTTGTTTTGCCTTTTAAAACATATAATTTAATTTACTAAATGGCATAGCTTTTCAAGAAGGCCTTGGATTACAAAATTGCTTTTTTTGTAAATGAATTGATGCTATGCCCCAAACTAGGTATTTCTGTGAGATTAATTTACAATTAACAATCTGGCTTGCCAATTTGTAGCAGACAGACCACCTGTTTGTTTTGGCCATGCAAATCCAGCATTGTAAATGATCACATCATTTTACAAAACAATTGAGGGCCTGAGTAGCCATGGAAATAATACACAAGGAAGATATAAAGTACACATTTTTATGTAACTTGCCAAGACTATCATCAAAACTGAAAGTATGACCATTGGTTACCATCGGCTGTCGGCCTTTGGCCTATTAGCAGACACGTGAAATAACTGTGGAGTGGGCCCAGTGTGCAACTACATGTGTTGTCCCCACCCTACTTTGGTACCCTGTGGCTGAGCAGTGATGACGAATGTCATGTTCTCACAGTGAGGCAGCACCCTTCTGTGTTAACATTTAGACCTAATGGCCATTGAAGAAAAACCAACATTTTTTATACATTGAAAAATTTATTTTCAATAGTCTTACTAGAAATGGGTAAAATTAAGAGATTAAGAAGTACTAGTTAGTAGTTATAAAATAGTTGTGGGGATGTAAAGTACAGCAGAGGGAATATAGTCAACAATATTGTAATAACTATGTATGGTACCAGGTGGGTACTTGCATTATAGGGTGAGGGGACACTTTGTAAAATATATGATTGTCTAACCACTATGCTGTGTAACCAAAACTAATAAAAATAATGTTGAATGCAAGCCAAAATTGAAAAATAAAATGTAAAAAAATGGGTAAAATGAGTAGCAAAGGGGAAAATGAAGTAGAAAATGCTCATTTGAATGCTGTAACATTTAGGGAAAGAACACAGCTGGTTGCCAGACAACAGACCCACAGAGGAAGTAAATGGGTCCTCTTGTGCTTGAACTCCTCAAAGAGTTACACCAGGATGTAAAAGTACGAGGAGACAAAGGAAGATTACACAAGAGGTCTGTCCAGAAAAATTAGAGCCATTGTTAACATAACAAGAATGGTTTGCGAGGCATCAATGAAACCTGGCAGCTAAGGAGAGTGGATTGGAATACAGATGCGTGAACAATGATGACCCACTACAGTAGACAGTGGAGGTGGTAGTTGCCACTGAGTGAGGATGTCCACTGTGTGGCCATTGCATTCAAAATGACTGAGTGAATACAGCAATGAATCTGTATCAAATTTTGTGTTCAGCTTGAACATGCCTCTGCAGAAAAAAACTATTCAGATGATTCAGAAGACTTTTGGGGTTGATGTAATGAATGCAGTGCAAGAAAAAGTTTGACACAAATGCTTCAAAGATGGTCAAGGCCTGTCGATGGTGATCCACGTTCTGGAAGGCCTGCAACGAACAGTACACCTGAGAATGTTGAACGTGTATGGGCTGAAATCAACAAAGACTGGCGACTGGCAGTGTGAGAACTGGAAGCTGATCTGGGGGTTCCAAATGATTACTGTGTCCAAGATTTTGAAGCAGGATCTTGGCATGACATATGTTTTGGCAAAATTCATTTCATGGCTTCTGCTATGAGAGCAGAAGGAACATCACGCTGCAGTTGCTAATGACTTGATTCAAACCGCTACCAATGAACCAGATTTCTCAATAAGTTATAACTGGATATGAATTGTGGGTCCATGACTGATTCAGACAAGAAGGCCCAATCTCCCAATGGAAATCACCTGGTTCTGCATACCAGAAGAAGGAATGGCAAAGTCTCAGCAAGATCAAGACTATGCTAACTTTGTTTTTAATTGGGAAGGTGTTGTCCATCATGAATACACCCCTCCGGGCCAAGCAATTAATGAGGAGTACTACCTCAATGTTCTTTCAGTTGAGAGATGCAATACGATGAAAACAGCCTCAGCTGTGGGCAACTAGTGATTGGCAGATTCATCACAATGTGCCCACTCATGCATCGCGTCTCGTGCAGAGATTTTTGGTGAAACATCACATCGCCCGGGTGACTCAGCCCTCCTACAGCCCAGATTTGGTGTCTGTTACTTCTGGCTTTTCACAAAACTAAAATCACCTTTGAAGTGGAAGAGATTTCAGACTGTCGGTGAGATTCAGGAAAATACAATAGGGCAGCTGATAGCAATTCCAGCAACGGATTTGCAGAGTGTTTTGAACAGTGGAAGATACACTAGGAGAACTGTGTGAGGTCCTAAGGTACTTACTTTGAAGGGGACTGAGGCATTATTGTTTTATGTACAATGTTTCTTGTATCTTTCATCTTTTTTCAATTAGATGTCTCTATTTTTCATATTATTTGGCTTGATACCTTTTGGGAAGACCTCATATCTTAAAGGTCCTTTCTAACGATGTAGTCTTTTCAGGCAAACACAGCAGTTACAAGAAGGTTTGTCTCTCTACCTTTGAATTTCGTGCTGCCCATCTGTCATTTAGAGTATAACACTTTAAAAGAAGGGCCCCAATTTTCTGTTAGCCATACTTTGGGGAGAAGGAATTTGGAAAATAACGCAACATTTCTGTTGTTTAAGGATTTTGTTGGATTCCATCTACGATTTTTCTTTCAATGTATGTGTTAATTTCTTTTGATGTATCCACATAATTCTAGAAAATATCTGAATTTATTATTTCCTTACAATCTGTCAAGATATATTTTGAAAATACTTTATGATTCTATGTCTAATGCTTTAATAAAACATAAAATCTTAAACTCATAAGAATAAATGGAATTTTGAAATCCTTTAATCATGATATTTTCCTAATTTGTTTGTATTAGCATTTTTTAGTTATAAAGTATATGAATGTATTTTCCTAGTAAAAATTATAGCAAAAAATAAGCCCCAGGGAGTCTCTATTAGAGAACACTTTTTGGTGGCGAATGACTGAAAAGTTAACCCAAATAGCCTTGGTACTTACCAGGGTTTATTGATTTACATGCTGGAAGCTCTTGTATTACCCAAGATTTCCATCATGGCAGGACTCTGTGTCTTTCTTTGTATATACCTTGAAACCACCACTGCTTAGCCGGCTTGTTCTGGGGCTCTCCCTCCAACGTGGCAAGATGGCTGCAATGGCTTTAGCTTTGTTCTATGAAACTAGAAGGTTTCGTAGTTTATAATAGCTTTTAAAAGTTTTCAAGAATCGAGTTTCATTTGTTTTGATTTATAGTCCTGAGCCAATTACTGTTTTATGGAACTGGAAAACGCTGATTGCTTGGGCCTTGATGGCATATTTCAGTCTTGGATGTGGCATGTTTGGTTTTACCCAAGCAAGTTGGTTGACACAGAAGGTTTCTCCAAAAGCAAAATCAGTGTGCTTTAAGGAGGGGCAGTCAGTACTGGAGGGTAAAAATAATAGATCTTCACTGTAGCCCCATCTCCTTTGATGACTTCTATCTTTTGGCCACTTTCATCCTTTTTACCCCTCTCTCCACCCTCATCCTCTGGCAACCACCAATCTATTCTTTGTTTCCATGAATGAGGGCTTTTTTTATTCTACATATGAGTGATATCACATAGTATTTGTTTTTCTGTCTTTTTTTCACTTAGCATAATGTCCTCAAGGTCCAAAAGCCTTCATGGCTTTTTGAATCTTTTGCTATATGATTCTAAGTATATGTTTATAGTTTTCCTTAAGTAACTATAATTTTATTTCTTACTGTTTTTATTTGAGACACTAATTTATTTAGAATTTCTATTGTATGGTATGAGTAAGGATCTATCTTCATTTTGTTTGTTTTGAATTTTCTCAACTTCGCTTACTTGAAAATGTATCTTTACTTTAGTGATGTGAAATGCATATCAAATTCTTGTATGTGCGTGATTCTGGGGTCAAAATTCTAGGGTTTTAAATTTTTTATCCTGCTGCTTGTTAGAGTAAAATATCTTGTTGTTTATTGTTAAAATTGTCATGGCTATTCTGATTCCATAAATATTAAGAATAAACTTGGCAATAAGCATAAGAAACATTTTTGTGCATTATTTTGGAATAGGTTGAAATTATAGACAAATAAAAGGAAATGGACATCGTCATAATATTCTATATTGTGAAACATTAATATGTTATGGCTTTCCACTTATTTCAGTTTTATTTTTAGTTACTAAGTAAAACTTTACTTTTTTTCCAAAAATGTTCGAACATATTTCCTGATAAACAATTTTCTAAGAATTTAGTAGTTTGCTACTTTTGCTTTTATATAACAGCTATACTTAAAAACTATTAATTAAAAAATTTATTGGTATATAATAAACATAAAGAAAAATGCACATACCATAAGTATTATATAGTTGATGAATTTTCACAAACTAAACCTACCCATGTAACCAGAACCCAGATTAAGATATAGAATATTATCATCACTTCAGGAACTATAATTTCTTCTAGTCAATATCTCACACTTGGTGAATAATCTCTATTCTGGCTTTTTATAGCATAGATTAGTTTTGTTTTCTTAAGTAATTTACATAAAACAAGCACCCTGGGTGTACTTCTTTAACTCATGATTTTATTGGTGAGGTTTTAATCCATATTATTGCATGCAGTTGTAGAGATTTCAATTCATATACTTTGCTGCATAGTAATATTCCACTTTATGAATATGCGACAATATCCTTATCAATTGTACTGTTAATGGGTATTTGGGTAGTTTTTAGTCTATTGTGAATAATGCTATGTCAAATATTTTACTCAATGAATTTTGGTGAACATTTGTGTGCATTTATCTTGGTGCAATTGCTGGGTCATGGAAAATGCATATGTTTGGTTTTGGTTAACATTGCCACAGTTTTCCAGAATGCTTATGCCACTTCACACCACTATTGGTAATTTAGGAAGATTTGTTTACTTCATATTGTGGATGACAATTGGCATTTTCCATCTGGTGGTTTGTAGTTATATCTCATTGTGGTTTCATATACATTCACTTGCCTAATAAAATTGAGTCTTTAAAATTTTATTGCTCTTGAAATAGTGTCTTTTTGTGAAATACCTATTCAAGTCTTGCCATTTTAAAATTTGCTTTGTCTTTTTTCTTAGAAATGTAGAAAATCTTCATATTTTCTTAATGTGAAGCTGTCATTGGATAGGTTTTGTCTAGGATCTGTGGTTGCTTTTTCATTTGCCTTATGTTTCCAGGTGCCATTGTAAATGGTCTAGCTCTATTTATTTATTTTGGTGGCTGGTGTATAAAAATACAGATAATATTTGAACATTGATCTTGTATCCAGTGACATACTATACTTACCAATTCCAATAGTTGGCCTATAGATTCTTTTTGGATATTCTAGGAAAACAAACATGACTTCTGAGAATAGCAACATTTTATTTCACCCTTTATAAACCTTATTGCTTTCATTTCTTATTTCACTGGCTGGTGCCTCCAGTACAACACCGAACGGAAATATTGTGAGTAAGCATGCTTGTCTCATTCTAGGGAAGAGGAGGGTTTTAGTATTTCACCAACAGTGTGGTACTTGTTATAGATTTTAATAGATATTATTTATCAGTATTAAGGACATTCTCTTTCATTTTCACTTTGCCAAGATGTATTATCAAGTATGGATGTTAATTTTTATGAAATGCTTTGTATACATCTATTGTGATGACCACATGCAATTTTTCTTTTGCTTTAATGTAGTAAATTACATTGTTTTTAATATTAAGTCATTTGGATTCCTGAAAAGTATTAATTAGCTGAAATATATTGGACTTTATATATCGTTGGGTTCTTTCCTTAAAATATACACCTTGTTAAAAGTTTTGGAGTGGTAGGGGGAAAATAGAGACAATTGTACTTGAACAATTAAAAAAAGTTTTAAAAAAGCTTTGCACTTGTGTTAAGAAATTATTCTGTACCTTTTTCATCTTGCAAAACTAAAATTCTCCAGATAAACAATTCCCATTCTCCCCTTCCCCCCAGTCCCTGGTAACCACCATTCTTTTTGAATCTATACATTTGGAATCAGTTAGTTAAAAAAAAATTAGTCTGTAATCTTTCTTTGTTGTAACGTTCTAGTTAGATTTTGGAATCAAGTTTTGTTATTCTTATAAGGAGAGTTATGAATTATTTCTAATTTGTTATTCACTAGAAGAGTTTAAAGAGTTATTTCTTCCTTAAATTCCTGGAATAAATCAACTGCCAAAGCCAAGTACTTTTGAATATTTTAAATGACAAAGAATTTTAAATACAAATTCAATTTATTTAGTATGTATAGAAGTATTTAGATTTTCTGTTTTATTATCATATTGGTAAGTTTTTTTAGTGAAGATTTTATCTATTACTTGAGAATTGTCAACTTTATTAATGTTCATTGTATACTCTCATTTCCTTTAAAAGTCTGGAGAATCTATGTGTACTGTTTACTTTTCTTATAATATCAATAATTTGTATTTTTTTCTTTTTTAAAGATCAGTTCTGCTAAGTGTTTCATTAATTTTCTTAGTCTTTTTACATAAAGAAAATTTTTGGCTTTTTTATTCTCTTTATTTTGTCTATACTACAAACTTATGTAATTATATTTATTCATTCTATTTCTTCAAATTTGATTTATTGTTTTTGAGCATCTTTTTATTTTCATAGTCAAATTTTATTTTTTAATTTTTATTTATTTTTTATTGTTCAATTACAGTTGTCCCAATTTTTCCCCATTGAAGTTGAAAATACTGCTTTTCAAGTTTTTTCTTTCTTTAATACATATATTTAAGGCCAAATGTCTTGAAAACATTGCTCTAGCTACATTCCATAAATGTGATATGAGGTCTATTTATCATAATTTATTTAAAAATTCCTTTTAAGTTGTATACTGACTTCAAAAATTTTTATTAAATCTATTGGGGTGACATTGGTTATAAAGGTCTTGAGCAGACATCTCTATGATACACGATGTATATATTACATTGTGTGCCCATCACCAAAGTCAAACCATCGTCCATTGCCATATATTTGGCTCCCTTTACTCCCCACCACCCTCCCACATTCTTCCCTCTGGTAACCACCTTAGTGTTCTCTGTGTCTATGAGTTTTAGTTTTACATCCCACATATGAGTGATAGCATATGGTTCTTAGCTTTTTGTGACCTATTTTGCTTAGCATAATATTCTCAACGTCCACTCATTGTGGCAAAATGGCATTATTTCATCTTTTCTTATGACTGAATAGTATCCCATTGTATATATGTACCACAGCTTCTTTATCCAGTCCTTTACTGAAGAAAACTTTGGTTGCCTCCATGTCTTGGCTAGCATGTTAGGCTGGCATGGTTTCATGAATGTTGGTAGAAGTCACAGTATTCCTGACTCAAAGATACAGGAATTTTTCTCACAGCCATAGCAGTAACCCAAGGATCAGAATTTCCTGTGATTCCCCTGAATCCCAATTCCCACAGGATGTTGAATTCCCCTGGACACCATTGAGTTTTAGCCTAGCTGAATCACCAGTGCACCAGGCCTGAGCACTGAGAGCGCTTCTGTGTATCAAGGGCCCCATTGAGGCAGCAGCTTTACTGCAAGAGGTAAAGGGAAGGATAAAATTTCTCCAAAAGGGATATCTGCATTTACTTAGTTTGAGATTCACTGACCTTCTTAAAAATGTTGGTTAGGAATTTTAATCAGGTCTGAAAAATTTTCATGGATGATAAACTTCTTATACTTCTCACTCAATTTTCTGTTATCTCTTTGTTTCTAGTCCTACCTTATATGGTCTCTCTTGTTTGCAACTCCTGAGCTTTTCAGGATGTTATTCTATATCAGTTGGCTTACTTGTCATTAGTACTACCCTCGGAGTTATTTGATGTTCACTTTTCTTAGTTTTTCTAAACTCTGTTTCTCCCTGCTTTCTACACTCCAAAAATTGCTTGATATCTTATGCACTCTTGTCTTTGTCTTGCCTATTTTATGTTCCTATTCTTTATTTTTTTTTACTTTTTTATTAATATATTACAGTTGTCCTAATTTTTTCCCCTTTGTCCTCCTCTGCCCAGCCCAGCCCTGCTCCCACAGGAAATCCCCACACTGTTGTTGTGTCCATGGGTCATTTGTACATATTCTTTGACTAGTCCCTTCCCCTTCTTTAGAGGGATTTTTATGAAGAAATCAGATATAAATAACATTTATTTTATCAGGTATAACCCAGCTTCTCTATTTCATTATTCTCAATATTCCTGTTTGGTTTGGCTACATCTCTTGTAATCACCAATTAACTAAATATATTATACACCGAGCCCTGGCTGGTGTAGCGCAGTGGATTGAGTGCAGGCTGTGAACCCAAGAGTCACCAGTTCAATTCCCAGTCAGGGCACATGCCTGGGGTGTGGGCCAGGTCCCCAGTGGGGGCCACGTGAGAGGCAACCACACGTTGATGTTTCTCTCTCTCTTTCTCCTTCCCTTCTCCTCTCTCTAAAAATAAATAAATAAAATATTAAAAAAATAAATATATTATACACCAGGAATGAGTGTTTCTATAATTTAGGAGAGTTTAGAACCTTCCGGGGGGCCCTCCACCCTCCCCGTGGTGGTGTCTCCATGAGGTCCTTGTAAACATGGTGGAGGGATACTGTCTCCACCCTCTAAGAGCACAGCAACCTTACTAACCTGCGTGCACAGCACAGCACTCAGGTCACCTCTGTGCAGGACTTTGGAGGTGAGTTGCAAATGCTCTGCATTGCATTCAAGCTGTCATGGTCTGAGTGGAGCACCTCCCCCAACAGTGTGCCATGCCACATGCAGCCAATGACCTTGGCATTCACTGAAACAACTGAAGTTCCAGAAACAGTATTTTCCCTTTGGGGTTTTCCTTATAAAGGAGAGATAGAGGGTGAAACTGATTTTTAATTTGAAATAGGCAAACATTGTATTGTATGGTGTACAAATAAATAAAATATACTTGTCAGTTTAAAAATTAGGTGAGTTTACATCATTCACATCACTTATTATTCACACTTATTGTCATTGATATTTCATAATGATTATATTTCTCTCAAATTTTGGGTGACTTTATATTTTGTATTTAAGTTTGCATTTGAGGCTTTTTGACTCTGGTAGACTTGAACAGCCAGCCTATGGCAGGGTGGGAACTACTTGCAGTGTTGTGGTCCACACAGTTTTATAGGGTGAGGGTTTAGACAGGATGTGCAACTAGATCGCTGCCTTGTCTCATTTTCCCAAACTGCCTTAATAAACATCCTTCTTAGAGTAAAATACCCCAGATGCTCCTGCTTGGCCCTGCACTTAGGAGGTGATGTGGAGGGATCCCTATTTCTGCTTTCTGGAATTGAGTTTCTAACTTGATTACCCTGATTATGCCTCTGGATGCCCTCTGTTCATGGATTCTCCCATTGCAGTTATGTACAAATTAGGTGTAACCTCCTGTGTTAGTACAGTGCAATAGCCTGGAATGTGTTCAGTTGTGCAGGCCATACTGTGAAGCACATACAGCCATTATGGATTTCTTTTTCTCCCATGCTCTGAACCACTAAGAGTAGTCATGTCAGTTTTGAGCAATATATATATAATAAAGTCTGGTTCGGCGGTGAGACTGCTAATCCTGGATGTATTCATTCTGCCCTCTTAACCCCAGATCCTTTAAGCATTGCCATATTTAGATACTTGATGGTTCAATTAATTCATTAATGCACATTAATTCTTCTGCTAAATTCTGCATTTCATACTGACCAGTACAGTTTGAGCTCTCTGTTCCAAAAGCTATTAAGGATTCAATTAAAATTCTCTAATACAGTATGAATATTATATAACAGTATAAATCACCTGGGTTTTTATGATAACATGGTTGTCCTTCTCTTAAAGAAAATATAGCCTATTATTAATACTTAGATTATATCATACTGCTGGCTGAAATCTGTTATCACCTGGAGTTTCTTATTCTTCTTTTTCAATCTAGAGAATCTTAAAATTGTTATTTATTCCTGATGAAAGTGCATTTTGAGAATGCCTTGGGAGGTTGTTCTTACTTATCTTTTACTATGAGGTATTTTGGAGAATAATCTGATAATCCAGTTCTCTACTAATAAATGTAGGTTCTTTATTATAGTCAAGTCTTCATAAATGGATCCAACCCTTCAATTTCTGAAACTTGTCTATTTTCTAAAATGAATCAATTTACTTTCCTTAGTTTTTCATTTTTTTTAAGTATGCATATAGAGATTCTTTTCACTTCTCTTCTTTCTCAATCCTTGGCCTCTAGAGGCATTTGAAAAGCTAGCAGCAGCAGACAGTGTGGGCACAGACTAGAAGTGTGTGTGCCTCATGTCTGCCATTGGCTGGAGTGGGGAAGGTGTGTGGCAGATGCATGTATATTAAGTTTAGTTGGGTAGACATCTGCCCTGAGTTGTAGAAGACCCATTTGTATTTAGTTTATATTTAACAAAAAAAGGTGAGGAATTTTCTGATAGAATGACTATTTAAAAGTGAAGGTTGATGAGAGACACTATTAGGATCGACTGTTGAGTAGATGTGGAGAAAAAAGCAAAAGAGGTGGGAGAAGGCAGAGAGAAAGAATGAAATATAAAAAGAAAACTATTTCTCTTCAAAACCTGACAGCTCCAGAACAACAATGCTCTTAGATTACAAATTAAAGTGATTTTAATCAAGAGCTTAAATTTGGGGATACAAGTTATATCTGTATATAGCTACATAAACATAAATATTCTACATATGTAATCACATTATACCCAAATGTTTCTGTACCAACAATGCTAGAAAAATATGCTTCTTCATATGGCCAGAGAAGCATTGGGTATAAGGAAAGAAAACAAGAGAAAAACCGTATTGGCAGCACCAAGAAAGAGATAGCAGAGCCATTTTTCTGCTTCACTATCCCATTAAGACTTCTACGTCATAGGCTGCCAGCCTTGTCCTCACCTCACAGCCTCCCTAGGACCCAAGCTTGTCCCTGTATGTTGCTTTTATGGTCAATGTTTTCACTTGATTTGTGGATAGTAACATGTTTTGTGTGTATATGCTATCATAGATCTATTCAGTAGATAAAAAATATACACGTTTATCTTAATGACAGTCAAGACTAATCCCACCCTTTCTGGCCCTGGGCTGATGAAGCAGATTAGAGCCTCTTTTAGAAAATGTCATATAAGGTTACATTTCCTGGAGTCAACTAATTCCAGTCAACAATCTTGAAGAAGAGGCAGGAATAAAGGTAGGTTGATAAATAAGTGAATTTGAGGCGCAATTGTCAGGCCTCGTGATTTCATAACAAAGCTACTAAGTTGCATTTGCCTTAATTTCAATGATTTCCTGATTTTTAACTTTCTGGCTGTAGAAAGCAAACAAAATTGAAAGAACAAGGAAAGGTATGTTTTTCTCTGCCCGTCACATTCCTTCCTAGACACGCATTGTCCTGATGAGGCTGCCAATCACCAGGTGCCCACAGCTGAGCCCATTTTCATCGTATTGCATCTCTCAACTAATGGAGAATATTGGGGCAGTACTCCTTATTAACTGCTTGGCCTGGAGAGGCCTACTCATGATGGACAACACCTTCCCAATCAAAAAGCGCAGTTCATATGGTCTTGATTTTGCTGCAACTTTGCTGTGACTTCTCCAGGCATGGAAAACCAGGTGACTTCCACTGGGACAACTGGGTATTTGCATCCAGATTGTAGCCATAGACACATGATTCATCTCCAGTATGGCCTTGAGGGAATCTATTCATTGGTAGAGGTTTGAATCAAGTCACTAACAACTGCAGCAGGACGTTCCTTCTGCTCTCGTAGCAGAAGCAGTGGAACGAATTTTGCCACAACACATTTTATGCCAAGATCCTGCTTCAAAATCTCATGCACAGTAGTTTTTGTAATCTCAGATCACCTTCCAGTTCTCGCACTGTCAGTCACCAATCTTTGTTGATTGCAGCCCATATACATTCAACAGTCTCAGTTGTTCTGCTGTTGTAGGTCTTCTAGAATGTGACTCACAATCAATAGATTCTTAACCATCTTTGAAATATTTGTGTCAAACTTTTACTTGTGCTGTCATTGCATTGTCCCCAAAAGCCTGAATCATCTGAATAGTTTCTGCAGAGGAATGTTCAAGCTTGACACAGAATTTGATGCAGACTCATTGATGTACTCACTTGGTCATTTTGAATGCTATGGCTGCACAGTACACGTACTCATTCAATGGCATCTACTGCCCCCACTGACTAGTACAGTGAAGTTGTCATTGTTCACACACACACATTCCAGTCTATTCTGGGCTGCCAGGTTATACCAATGTTGCACAAACCATTCTTATTGTATTAATAATGGCTGCAATTTTCCAAACAGACTGTGTATATCATCTATATATTGAATTGTATGTTCACCATCCAAGGTCAAGTATCTTCTGTCACCATATATTTGACTCCCTTTACCCTTTATCTACTTCTCCCCAAACCTCTTCACCTCTGGTAACCACCATACTGTTGTCTGTATCTCCGTTGATGCAGTTGGTTATCACATGGTACTTAATACAGTATCACTTAGATTTTTAATGGTTAATAAGTATTTTAAAATTACATTACAGAAAGCAGTACAATTTCAGTGAAAAGAGTGTGTAATTCTGTTTCAGTCACTGGAAAGTAATTTGATATACTGAATTTTTCTTTCTGAAATCAAATTTCATTTATAATCCAAAGTTAGTATAAGCATTTTAAAAAATCTGCTGAGTTTTTTGTTCATCCATTGAAAGCTGACTTTACCTGAACCCAAACATCTTGGCGCTCAGACCTCTTCCATTTATTATTCTAAAAATTATTACACATAGACAATGATAGGGTTTCGGGGATAATTATTAACTTTTCTGGAATGGTTCTTTATTATCAAATGATGGACACATTAAATTACTTGGAAAGCAAATTATTTTTAAAGGGAATGAGCTTTAATTCACATTTCCACAAAGTAAGAAATTACTTCTTTTGAATAGAAACAAGTCACTCGAGAATATAGTTGCATAGAAAATGATTTAAGGTGTAAATTTCTAATAGCTGGCAGATCTAAATTATTTTTAAGTTGATGGAAATCATTGATGCCTTGTAACTCAGTTGCAGTTATTGGTGATAGATAAAGGAGAGGCATTTCAGACTAGGAAAGGAAATAAATAGGGTAGAATTAGGGAAAGGAAAAGGAAAGAAACAAGTGGGAAAACTTCATAATGAGTTTTTGATCTTCAGCTTCATTGTAACTGACTTTACTCAGAGTAAGAACTAAACATTTGTGGTTATCTATGAATAAAGAATTGATCACATTTCTTGATTTTTAAAAAAGTAATTTTTCAGAAGAGTCCAGGCAGTTAGAATGAAGCTTACACCACTAATCACAGTGGAGTGGGGTACTCTAATCAATACTCCTTTATAAATCACCATGATGAGAAAAAAGGAGAAAGTAGCCCACCACTGCCTGCTCACCTCAGATGTGCACATAGTATCACTACTTTGGCTATACAATGTAAAAGACATTTTACTTAATGTAACATTTGCAGAGACTTGGAGTTCACCAAAACCTTTCAGTAAAGTAAATAATTATATTTGAGGAAATCAAGAGCAATGCATCACAAAATAGTAATTTTAATCTTGTTCCTGTAGAAAAAAAAAAGAAAAAACAGTCGCCTCACAAATATCATGATACACTCATCTGGGTTCTTGAAGCCATGTGTTTTCAAAAGAGACCAAAGAAGAGCACCCATTTTTAGTTAAAACACAAACTGAAATTGCATCAAAGTATTAGAAAATCAGAGTCCCTCCATTACTTGTGTGTCTTTATGAGTGAATTATGAATACAAGTTTTTCTTCCTTGCAAGACCGAAATTGTATGCAGCACTTGAGATAAATAAAATGTGTTACCTTCTTTATATATAAAGTGCTAAAATTTTTCCTGAACCTTTAAATTAAATCAGGTATGCATTTGAAGCACTTACACAGAAACTGCCACAAAAGAGAAATTAAATAAATCTATGTTATAATACTTTAAATTAATTTTCCTTTTTAGTTTTACAAATTGATATAAATGTATGGTTTTGAAAATTATCCTCATGTCTCTCAAAAATACCTATTTTACTTATATAAAATTCTCATCTTTTAATATTTAACAATATTTAATAACTTTCTCTATTCCATTATAGGCAAATATGAATTTTGTCTTATTTTATTTTTAAAAAGAAAACAATTCCACATAAAAAGGTGTCAATCCAGTCATAGGTATATAGTTTTCTGCCATATCCAGACATAAGATAGATAGGTAATTAATTCTAGCAGATTTTGATGGATATGTTGTTTTGTTGCTATTTATTAGATGTAAATGATAGCATTATTAAATACTTAAATTATAATTTTAATTTACTCATTCATAAATACTTTTATTTTATGAAGCAAATGTTTAGTTGAACAACAATTGTCTGCTAAGGTCCAGAGATATAAATGTTAATGTTACAGTTCTGTGATGCTTAGAATCTTTAAAGGAAAGACATATCCTATACAAACGTAATGAGATGACCCTGTGGTGGGAACATAAGTAGAACACTAAGAATACAGAAGAGAAATGTTCTGTTCCTGCCAGTGTTTCATAGGGATAGATTCACAAAGATGAAGCCATATGAACTAGTTATTTAAGGATGAAGATAGGCTCACCAAATAGAAACATCAGGGGCATCATTCAAAGCAATGGGATGAAAAATCTAATTAGAAGCAGAAGAGTGAAGAAACATAATACACTTGGAGAAAGGTAATTTGTCGGTTTCGCAGGTGGAAGATGTAGTTGGGAGGTACAGGGATCAGGTTACACATTTTTTCTTTTGAGTGCTGGTTTGAATTTTATTGCATGAAGAAAACAAGAGAGTCGGATGTGGTCAGTTTTTATTGTTGTTGTTGATTTTATTTTGGTTTACATTTGCAAATAGACGTGTTGCCTAGTAACTGGATGGAGGAACAGGATGGAGGCCAGCATACCAGTTAGGAACTATTCATAATTCTGGAGTGAATGTGTGAGGACCCGAATTAAGGCAAAATTTGTAACTGTAGTGATACATCAATAAGAGAAAGAACAAGAAGCAAGATCTGAGATTCAATTCTGGTGTAGAGTCACTAAGGCTTGGTAATGAGTTCAATGTGGCTCATAAGACAGAAGGAGAAATAAAAGAATCTTTGAAATTTGCAGTTAGAATGACCAAGTAAATGACAAGGCCATTCATCAAGATTAATCTAGAGGAGGTTGGGCAAAATGCCAGTTACATTGGAATATGGTAATTATCAAAAGAGGAATAAACGCGTAGCTGGAAAACAGTATGAGTTCAGAAGACCATGGAAAGCAATACTTTGTTTTCCTTTTATTTCACCATTGAGCATTCGTAATTGGCACCAAAGTCAATGGCTTTCATCTGAAGCCATTAAATGAAACATTTTGGATTTTACTCTTTATAATCCGGGATTCTATCTTCCCTGGAATGCTACCTGCTAAAGAACACAAGTCTTACTTAGTTTCATTTCCTTCAGGACCCGGCAGAATATTTGGCAGAAGTAGATACTCCATAAATATTTCACTGAATTGATATATAACTTGACAACATTTTTCCTCTCCATGAGAACAGCCATTTTATTAACAAGTGTTGGTGACAACGTGAGGTACCCTGGGAAATTGGTCACTGTCAACTAAGTGTATGAACTTCAAAGGGGTGCACAATCAGATGAGAGTTCGCTATTGCTGCAATATTGCAGGAAGGTCACAGTGCACAGAGTAGGGTCCGTGTTTCCAAATTTGGCCACTATTTTCATTCTGCATGAATTGCTTGAAAGTACACATTCCTGGGTTTTAGGCTACAAAGAATGAGGATCTATTCTTGCGGAACTTGCAGTTTGTAATTCTATGTATCTAGCCCAGTAATAGTATAGAATTTGAGTTAGTTTGTTTGATTTGGCAATGTTCCCTGATTTTCTGGTGGATTATATTTGGCCAACAATGGGTAAAACACAGTTCAACAGTGTTCTTTTCTGTAGAATTTTTCAATTTTTAATGCATTAATTTATTTGTAAATCTCCAAGAGATGGATAGAGCATGCTGTATTTATCAAGTTTCTTTGATAATCCTCTTTTGCAGATTACCTATTAGGACTAGGGTTTGGGAAAATTTTTTAAATTTTTGATATTTAACAGGGATTTCATTATCGAGCCTGATATCTAATTTGAGAGTGCAGTTATCAGCCAAGTTATTCCTGTGCTAAGTCAAAGGAGTTACTGACCTAAGGCTCTCTAACATTTCTGAATTTTAGAAATGGAAGTTGAAATGAATCCCAGTGTCAAGGATGTTGCTTCCCACCTCAACTTCCCCAATTAAAGAGATCTTCCAAGGGTGGGAAGCAAGGTGTGTCCTAGAACTTGGGTGTTTGACTGCATACCTAATTAGGTATGCCTTAAATCTCAGTGTTTATTCCAAAGGAGTACATACAGAAGGAATCAAAAGAATAATGTTTTGTATTACAGGAAAGCACAGAAAAGTGTGGGTAATTTTGATGAAAATGTGTTTGGACTAGGATATAATGATTATAGAAATGAATTTGATACAAGTGATCTGTCATGCGTGAAGATACTACTTCTCACCCAGAACTGGCAGAGTATTTCACACAGAGTGTAGACAAGAGTTCACAGGCTGAAGTAGCACTATAGGGAATAGAAACAATTTTTTTCTGTGTTTATTTTTTGGGAGGGTTTTGTTTTGGCCTTCTACTATTTTTACTGAAACAACAAAAATACCCCAAACAAATTGTTTATTTTCACATCTTAAGGTATTAGATTATGCCTAAATTTTCTTTATTACATCCTACTTGGTGTACCACACTTACTAAATGTCAATTATGAAATTAACACCTGAGGATATATGACATGAAAACTAGAATGATTTATTCATATAAAAATGCTTTTCCAGTTGTAGTAAAAATAAGCTGTAATCAGTCAATCTGAAACTCTAATATTTTGGATATTACTCATAAATGATAATATCTCATATTTATATATTCATGATTACATTGCATATTAATTATTTAAAAGTTGACTGTTTAGATCTATTTAGTCATTGACACTTTAAAGCCCTTGGAAGTTACAGTTACCTTAAGTAAAGTTGAGAAAAATTGATAGGTTAAACTCAATGAGTTTGTTGCTCATTTCTTGTGCAAAGACACATATTGTCATAAGTCATTTAATAATAAAACCTATTTTTAATAATTTTATATAAATACCCAAATAAACACAAATATTATTTTAAACTGAATGAAGAATTCTGTTAAATGGATCTAAGTATTTTCTTTGTGGTTGCTTTAGATTTGGTTACCAATGGATTTTATGTAACTGGTGAAGAGTAGTAACCTAAAGTTCTCATCTAATAAACTGCATTATCTCTCCCAAACCTGGTAAAAATATATAATATTAAATTTGTTACAAATTGTTACTGAAGGTATGGAGATTAGACATTTATACAATAGCCAAGACCATAGATACTCACTTGTTTATATCATATTATGCTATTACATAAATCCTATTCACTCTAACACTTAAAGCAAAATCTTTGGGGAGAAAAATATATTTAAGTGTGAATAAAATAAATATACATACTCACTTTTTGCACATATGGCTTAAGCTAAATGTTGTCTTTTCTGAAATTTTTCTAACAAATTTGTTTTAACATGAGAATCTGAATGTAAAGTTGTTATATAGAAATAAAATCATGTCTGTGATTATTTTTCATATCACTCTATGTTATAAAGTTCTAAAATGGAAACCTTAGGACTTATACAAAAAAAATTGGTTGTCAGAAATGTGGCCACATAGAAAATGCTAGTAATTTCAGTTTATGTTGGTTTCTCTAGAGGTGAAACTTATTTCATTAAATAAAAAGCTTTTCCATGGCCAAAGAAAACAGTATTAAAATAAAAAGAGAACCAACCATATGGAAAAACATATTCGTCAATGATACTCAGACAAGGGTTTAATTTCCAAAATATATAAAGAACTTACATGAATCCACTGTAAGAAGACAAGCAATCCAATTAAAAAATGGGCAAAGGACTTGAACAGATGCTTCTCCAAAGAGGACATACTGAGGATCCAGAAACACATGAAAAGATGCTCAATATTGCTATCAGAGATATGAAATTAAAACTACACTGAGATACCACTTCACACCAGTCAGAATGGCCATCATAAACAAAGCAATAAACAACAAGTGTTGGAGAGGATGTGGAGAAAAGGGGACCCTAATACACTGTTGGTCAGATTGCAGACTGGTACAGCCACTATGGAAAACAGTATGGAATTTCCTAAGAAAACTAAAAATGGAACTGCCTTTTGACCCAGCAATTGCACTGCTAGGATTATATCCCAAGAACCCTGAAACACCATTCCAAAAGAACCTATGCACCCCAATATTCATAGCAGCACAATTTACAATAGCCAAGTGCTGGAAGCAACCTAGGTGCCCATCAGTAAATAAATGGATCGAAAAACTATGGTACGTTTACACAGTGGAATTCTATGCAGTAGAAAGAAGGAGCTCCTACCCTTTGCAGCAGCATGGATGGAACTGGAAAGCATTAAGCTAAGTGAAATAAGCCAGGCAGTAAAAGACAAATACCATATGATCTCACCTTTAACAGGAACCTAAACAACAAAATAAAAAAACAAACAAAATATAACCAAAGACACTGAAATAGAAACCAGGCTGACAGTAACCAGAGGGGAGAGGGGAGGGAATTTTAGGGGACAAGGGGAAGAGGTCACAGGAACAAATATAAAGGACACATGGACAAAAACTAAGGGGGGTGGAAATGGGAGGGAGAAGGGGAGCACTAGGGGGGTGGACTGGGATGGGAGTAAAAGACAGAAAACTCTACTTGAACAACAATTAAAATAAAAATAAAATAAAATAAATATGGTAGAAGACTATAATGTCATCAGAGTTAGGTAAAAGTAACATTTTTATATAGTTTAATAGAGTTATTTTATTTTTCACATATAACATTTCATTCTTTATTTTCTTTTTTAAAATTATATTTTATTGATTATGCTATTACAGTTGTGCTAATTTTTTCTCTTCCGCCCTCCTCCACCCAGCACCCCCAATTCCCTCACACAATCTCCACACCATTATTCATGTCCATGGGTTATGCATAGGTTCTTTGGCTATTCCCATTCCTATACTGTACTTTGCATCCCCATGTCTATTCTGTAACTACCTATTTGTATTTCTTAATCACCTTAATTTGTCCTCCATTCTCCCACGCCCCCTTCCCATCTGGCAACTATCAAAATGCTCTCTGTATCCATGATTTTGTCTCTATTCTTCTTGTTTGCTTAGTTTATATTTTAGATTCAATTGTTCAATAATAATAGCACTATTATTGCCATTTTATTATTCATAGTTTTGATCTTCTTTTCTTTAAATAAGTCTCTTTAACATTTCATATAATAATGGTTTGGTGATGATGAACTCCTTTAGTTTTTTTCTCATCTGGAAGCTCTTTATCTGACCTTCATTTCTAAATGATATATTTGCTGGGTAGTGTAGTCTTGTCTGTAGGTCCCTGCTTTTCATGACTTTGAATAGTTCCTGACAATCCCTTCTGGCCTGCAAAGTTTTTTCTTTTTTTTGAGAAATCAGCTGACAGTCTTATGGGAACTCCCTTGTAGGTAACTAATTGCTTTTCTCTTGATGCTTTTAAGATTTTCCCTTTATCTTTAACCTTTGGCATTTTAATTATGATGTATCTTGCAGTGGGCCTCTTTTCATCCATCTTGTTTGGGACTCTGTGCTTCCTGGAATTGCATGTCTGTTTCCTTCACCAAATTAGGGAAGTTTTCCTTCATTATGTTTTCAAATAGATTTCTAATTTCTTGCACTTCCTCTTTTCCTCCTGGCACCCCTATGCTGTGAATGTTGGAATGCTGGAAGTTGCCCCAGAGGCTGCTTTTTTTTGAATTTTTTCTCCTTATTGTCGTTGTGATTGGTTGTTTTTTGCTTACTTTTGTTTCAAATCATTGATTTGATTCTCAGCTTCATCCATTATACTCTTGTTTCCCTGTACATTTTTATTTATTACAATTAGTGTATTCTTAGTTTCTGACTAGATATATTTGTGTGCTGGTAAGGTCCTCACTAAATTCCTTGAGCATCCTTATAACCAGTGCTTTGAACTCTTCATCTGATGGATTGCTTACCTCCATTTCAGTTAGCTCTTTTTCTGGAGTTTTGGTCTGTTCTTTCATTTGGGTGATGTGTCTTTGTCTCTTCATTTTGGCAGCGTCCACTGTATTTGTTTCTATGTATTAGGTAGAGCTGCTATGACTCCAAGTCTTGGTAGTGTAGTCTAATATAGTAGGTATCCTATAAGGTTCAGTGGTACAGCCTCCCCTATCACCCAAGCTGGGCACTCGAGGTGCACCCTCTGTATGAATTAGGTACACCCTCTTCTTGTAGTTGAGCCTTGGTTGCTGTCGGCTGGTCAATGGGAGGGATTTATTCAGGCCAGTCAGCTGCAAACACTAGCTGTGACCATTGATCATCAAGCTCTGCCCTCTGTGGAGGACCAGTTGTGCAAAATGGTGGTGCTCTGACATGGTCTGTAGCTGCACGGTGGGTGTGCAGGCTCTGGGGTTACCCAGGTAGTGCAGGCATAGGTCAGACCCTACCTGTGTCTCATCTAGAGCCACCCTGCCTGAGTTTTAAATCAATCTGAGATGGCTGCCACTTGTGCTGGACTTGGAGATTCCCAGGTGAAGCCAAGCTGTGAATCCAGGTTGGCCATTGTTAGTGCTGGAACTGAGACCACTTACAAAAATGTATGGGGATAGGAGACCCACTGGGGCTGGCTGTTGCTTGTTTGATAGGATTTAGGAAGTTGTGAAAGATGAGTTAATACCAGTCATTTATATGGAAAAGTCCCAGTTAACAGTTTGGATGGGTCTATAATTTGGGTGGGACATAATCTCCAGGGATCTCCAGGGATCTCCAGGTGAGGCAAACTGTGTTATCCAGGTTGATGGAGTCTTAGATATGACACCCACCTCCTGGCTCTATGAATCTTTGAGGGGAGGGTTCAGAAAAGGAATGATGGCCTCTGCCCACCTTTCTGACTGGGAGAAAGCTGTCCTGCAGCTCCTGCCTTGATGCCAAACATTTCAATTCCTTTCTTTATACCATTGGTGCCTTTTAAGCTGCTACCCTGGTGCTGGAGCTCAGAGGAAGTGAGTCCAAGTAAGTCTGTGTGTGGGTTCTTTAAGAGGAACTATCTGGGACTCCAGCAGAAGTTTCTTTCTTCCACCAACTCAATCAGTGCTGGTTTTTGTAGACAGGAATTATGGGGACTTATCTTCCTGGTACTGGAAACCTGGGCTTGGGAGCTTTGTGTGGAGTTGGGACTCCTTGCTCCTGAGCTATCCCTCCTGAATTTTTATCCACCACATGTGGATGTGGGACCAGGCCATTCCACATCTCCACCCCTCCTGCCAGTCTAGATGGATGTGGTTTCTTTATTCTGTAGTTGTGAGACTTCCATTTAACTGGATTTATGATGGTTCTGAGTGATGGTTGTTCTACACTTTAGTTGTAATTTTGATGTGGTTATGTGAAGAGGTGAGCTGTGTTTACCTTTGCCACCTTCTTGACTGGAAGTCATCCATCCTTTTCTCATGAGGAAAATATTATAACTTATTTTAAATATATATTTCCAGTCATCATCTACTTTAGACACAATTTTTAAAAAAGTGTTCGAAACCAAAATCAATGGAGTTTAAATATTATTTTGGATCCTTTCAAGAGACAAATCAATTGTAATGAACACATTAAATTATTTTATTCATTGCTGCTTAGCCAGAGCAAATGTTCACATTTCCACATAGAAAATATTAAGCTTCCTTCTTTTATTTTCTCCTATCCTTCTTTCACCTCTTAGTTACTTAAAATGTAAACAAATTTAAATATTAATTAAATGAAAAAAAGCTCTAGCATATTTCTTTCACATAGCAGCTTCTCACTAAATATTTAAAGTGGATGAATAAAAAAACTAATAAATCTCAATAAAGTGTTTTTTATTCTTAGTGATATTGCTGATTTTTAAGTATAAGTAATCACAAGGTTATTCTAGAGTTGTAGCAAAATTGTACTATAATATGTAATCATCCTTCCTAACCCAGGAAGAGTGTAAAACAAAAATATTGAGAGTTGAGCAAAAGAGTTAACTGTAATATTGAGTGGCATATTGCAAAACCAGCTAAGAGTTTATTTAAAGACTAAATTGGACAAATAGGACAAGGGATAATAAAGAGGCTAATTGGTTAATCTATGTTGTGCTATGAAATCTTAGTTCCTAACCCCCTTATGGAACTTTATGTGCCTTTCGTCCTGCTTTTTTTTTTTTCATTTTGTACACTTATTAGAAGGAAAAGTTATATTTCTCTGGCCTTGCCTTGACCTGTTCTATTAGAATTCTAATGTGATGTGCTATGTCTAAATCATGTCCTATTCCAACTTTCTCTGAAAATGTCCTCCACCCCTGCTGAGGGCCAGCAAAGCTGTTGCATTGCTAAGACCTGCTAAGGACATCTACTATGGCACCTACTGTGGTCTATCAACATTTTTCTCAAGACTATAGGTGACTGATAATGAAGATATATATTTCTGTGCCAAATGTAATGATGTTAAATATCTTTAGTTGATGAAGGTATTCCTGTTGCTACAGATTTACAACAATGTCCACTCAAGTATCTTATATCTGACCTCAAGAATTCTGTAATTTGTATTAAATGTAGCATGTCTGATCACTGTAATCTAATGCTTTTTGTCATTGTTCCATGTGGGTTTTGGTAAAAAATAATTAATTTTCAGGGTCCTCATCTGCTCATTAAATTCCCTTGCTTTTTCACTCAGGCATGAATCCCTACAAGCTTGACCAGAGAGCAACGTGGAACAGGCATTATGCTGTATTGAGGACTGCTCACTTCTTGGGCCCAAAATGGTTGCCCTGGCTCCATCTTTCTCCAGGACATGCAATCATTCAGGTATAAACAGAGCCCTGGCCAACCTGTCAGCCTGGCTGTCCAGATATCCCAGTAGGTCTTGAGAGCTAGAGTGGATTCTATTCTCATTTCTGAGTGTCTAGTATCTATAAAAGGCTCTCCAAAACCCAAATCAAATTAAAAAATCTTTTCTTGTCAGTCATTAGTCCCTTTGATTGCCAGATATTATCATACAACTCTAACTATAAAAGTATCATTCACTAAAAATGTGATTCTATTTTTAAGTAATGGCTAGGCAGCAATGTAGTTAATATTTTGATATTTCTTACTTTCATTCATAATTAATCCTACTATAGCTCCCTTCTCCTTGCCAACCAAAACTTTTATGGCTAAAAACAAATATGGGCCAATATCTTTAGCAGGAAAGGCTAATTAAAAATACTTAATTAGGTTTTGGTGAGCAATTATCAATACAATCTTTTGAGCTGAAACTTTTCCATTTTTAATATAGCTATTCATCTTCACAGTGTTAAAAACCTAGCTGTTAAATTTATATATGAGTTTCATTTTGACATAGGTGATGGATTCTGATAATTCCACCTGTTTTAATGCCAGCTATATATGGCTATATTTTCTCTTTAGTGTGCATCTTATATTTGTCTGCAAAAATCTTCTCACACTTGGTCCTCTTGCAAATCCTGAAATCTCTTGCCATATTGGGAAGAATCTAGTTGCAATTCACTGAATCCCTAGCTAATAATCCCTAGCTAATAAATATCCATAAGGATATTTACTGTTTATAAGGATAGCTTAGGGTAAAGAGCTCCACTTTGGTTTTGTGCCTTAACCAAGAACCTCAGCTCTTTCTAGTTTTTCACGTTGTTAGCATACTGTCCTCCATCCTGAAATCCATTGTCCTGCATTCAAATGTTACATGTTTTAGTTTCTAACATCAAAACAATGAACAACCACATTCGAAAGCAGGAAGGACAAGCACAATCAAGAGAATAGTCTTTATTCATCTGACACACCTTTCTATTATTAGGGAGAAAAACCTTTACCCTAAATCTTCAGCTGACTCTCTCTTGTGACTTGTTGACCAGAACTTGATATTTTGCCCACCCTAAAAACAATCACTTGTATAGAAATGCTATGATTGGCTCATATTAATCATGATTCACCCAAAAAAGACGAAGTGCAGCTGGCCAGAAGAAGGAATGGCCATGGTTAAATAACCAATGATGTCTCCTGATGAAGTTCCTTTCTGTAGCCTTCTGCCTGCTGCTTCAGGAGTCTTCCCCATGCTCCCCAACCCTCGGCTTTCTTCTACTCACACTCTACATTCTAGTTCTACTAAATTTTCAGTTTCTAGAATGTTCCATGTGCTCCCAGTATCTATGCCTTGCTGTGCCTTATGTCTAGAGTAGTCTTTCTCTCTGCCAAGCTAATATCAATTAATCTTTAAGGTCTCAGCAATGACACTGTTTTCTCTGTCACAACATTGTCTGCACAAATCAAGTGAAGTGACTCTCCTTATAACTAGTAATCTCCCAGTCACAGATCCTGCTAGGCTACATTGTCTATGTAAATATTTTGGTGTAACTGATAAGGTCCCGTTTTCCCCCTGCCTCTGAACCTGTGATCATCTTCATGGTTTAGCAGTAAGGAGTTTGTGTCAGAAAATGGATGTTATAGCAGAGAATAATGTTTTGAATTTCAAGAGCTGAGGCCCAAGTTAACTCAGAAGACAGAGTTGGAGAGAGTTGGGTAATTCCAGACTCCTGCCTGGAATGATTGCCTGGATTGATTCCAGGCAAATCAATTGCCTGGATTGGTGTGGGAGGTGCTTGCTTGCAGGGGAAGCCAGAGAGGGTGTGCGCTGACATGTGTGCCTGCAAAGGGAGGTCCCACATTCTCTCACATGGATACAAGAGAGACCTTACCTGGTAGACCTTGGTTAGGTGACAAAGCCCTTGCTTTTCCACATGTGGGTGTATGAGTAGAGATAGCTTTCTGAAGTACCTAAGTCAGAGGGACCTGAACACTTCCACACAGTGAGAGGACTTGAGTGATTTCTGAGTGTCAGCAACAGTCACAGAATAAAAGAAGAGGCTGGGATGGCTCCACTAAGTGGCCTTTTGTTCCCAGTAACATGGGAGCAACAATGTGGTGCCGTGTACTTGAGGGGGGTAGCAAAAGGACAGAGAGCCTGAGGACTACTCTTTGTGTCTGGAACGAGGTCCTCAGAGTGACAGGTGAATATAGATGAACATATGCTTGATATCTCAAGCAACCTGCTGTGCAGGAGAATGGCCCAGGCCAGAGCCACCAGGCAATCCACGGGTACCACATGAACTCCTGAGAGCACAGACACAGCTTGAGGAAAAGCAAGGAAAAAAGTTAGGGGTTAGTACTAAATTGATTAAATTTCTATTAACTCATATAATGGGGGCTTAAGGGAGAAATTATTAGGAAAAAATTTCTTGCTTATTGAAATTCCTTCCTACAGTATTTGAGCATCTGCCTAAGACATGGGTCCCTGGGGATAGAGGCCTTGTCCCTTGTGGTTTCTGCAAAACTAGAATCTGGCACAGCATACAGTGGCCAAATGCTTGCAAAGTACTGTGGGAAGGAGTCAGTAATGAGGCAGGCTAGATGTGGAGGACACTTTGTAGTATTTTATAAAAATCAGGGAGGACTTGGTGAGAATAGAACTATGGATGGAAGTTCCATTTAGCTTAGAAGCAATATTCAGATTCTTACCACTGTAACTAATATCAAAACACTTCACAGGGAAAAAAAAGTCACTTACACACCACATCTGTGTATTTCTATGAAATTTATACTTTACATGTCAAAAAATATGAGAAACTTCTTCAGAAACCCATTTTAAGTGTATTATGATGGGAGTTACATGCTGAGGATGATAAGCTTTTATACAGTATATGTGTACATATGTTTTATACATATATATGTGATATTGGAAATGAGATAATTATACTACATACATTCATTCTGTACTTAATTTGGGGCTAGAAAAATATAATTGTTTGAGTAGAAGATTAAACTCTGGCTGCAATACTATCATGTTTCAAATAAAAACTGAATAAATTTTATAGTTTGAAGTGAGTTTACAGAAAACTAGTAAGCTAATAACAAAGAATATGCAGAAGTCCAATAAAATAATTCTGTTATAACTGTTAAGTCCCTGGCTCTGGGGTTACTCGTTCTTTAACTTTTACATGGGAGAAAACAAGAATTATGGCTTCCTGTTTAAAGCATTCAGAAGTAAAAATAAAGTAACAGCTTCAAACCAACTTATTTCCAATCAGAAAACATTATACTTTTATGCTGTTCTTCACAAAATGAAGAAAGATAATTCAGAAAAAGGGAAAGGAAAGCAAACAAATAAAAGAGAGGAAGTAATCACACAACATATTACGACTTCTCCTACAATGTTAGATTATTGTAGGAGAGCCAGGTGGTGAAATTATTGGTCTTTCACTGTTTCTCTGCTAGTTTCAAATTTGGTTTGAGCCTCTAGGGAAATGAGTTTGAATGTCTCATCTCATTCCTAGAAGCAAGAAATCTCAGGGAAAAAACAAAGCATCAGTTCATTTCTCAGAAGGAATTGGCACTGCATATGAAGCTGTGAAAGATCCAGGCTGTGTTGATGGGTAGTCTAGCATCTTCACCGAGGTTTGGCGGGTCCCAGGTCTGTGCCTGTGTCAGTTTTTCTTAAATAAATACTGACTCCTCGGTTTCTATGTGGATCCGTGAAAACTTTCCCCATCAGCTGTGCTGGAGTATACGGGTTTGGTGGGGTAGCTTCTCTCAAATAACTATTTTCCTCAGAGAGAATTTGTGATATTTAGCAAAATGAGATAAGATTGGGGATGAGTGAAGAAAGAAAGAATGTTGGTGAGCCACTAAACAAAAATGGCCGACCTTGTCTCTGTCACCATTCAGGTCTTCCCCACATGTTAAATGTGCAAGGGGACTTCTGTATTAGGAAATTACCAATTTTTCCTACCATACTCAACTTGCTTTATATGTGTTACTTTATTTAAATCTGTGCAAAGCCTCCCCCATAAAGTAAGATACTACTGCCCTTCCTGCCTTATTTTTCAGCTTGGAGAAGAGGTAATTTTCTCAGGTAATGCAGAGTCAAATCAGAATAGGCCCACTCACTCCTGGGCCAGTCCCTCTCTAAGGATACCATGCTATAAGCCAGGGTTACTTACCTTGACTCACCAAAGAAGCCCATATATATATATACACACATACATATGTATATGTATGTGTGCATATACATATATATGTGTGTATATATAATATTAGTTTAAAAACAACAATTTTTTACCTACTGCAATATATTGCAGTAATGCTATACAAGTGCTAACAATATTAAAAAGAATGAGACTGAGGGTGTATATATGTGTTTGTTTGGAAGCTGTTTGTCTTGGTCTAGGTTTTAAGCATCAGCTTAGAATTAAGAGTGCTGCTTAGCCAGAAACCCAGAAATACCAAAAAATGACTGTACTTTTAATACAATTATGAAACAAAACCAAACCACTCAGTGGCGATCTTTCTTTCTTCAATTATGGGATTGAATTGTGTCTGAACATTGGCTCCCAAAGGCCAGGCTGTTGTCAATTACTTAAACAACCCAAAGTACAGGGAAACATATTTTTGTGAAAAGAACAAAATATTTCACATAAATTTTGGAAGAATAAGCCGAGCTTTTGAAATGCATAAAATGTGAAACATTCCATCAAGCCTGTCATATTTGAACCTTGTCACAGTGTACAAAACTTTCTGTTCCAGGAAACTATTGTTCCATCTTAATAAGAAAATGACTCTGGATATAATAATGTTTTTCTCCCCTCTGAGCAATGAGTATATTAGTCTGATACAAAAGAAAAATCCGTTTTATATTCTTTTCCTGACATGGAGCTATAAACGAGTGCTCCAGTAAAACTTAGAAAGTAAAGTAAAGAATGTAGTAAAATCTTTGTGTTTTGGTATGCTCAACATTTCCAAGTCATTGCATTACATTAAATTTTTGCATATCAGCCTAAGAGGGAAATATCTATGTGAGAGAAACATCAGTAGGTTGCCTCCTATATGCATCCTGACCAGGGACTAAACACACAACCTGGGCATGTACCCTGATCAGGAATTGAACCTGTGACCTTTCCATGTACTGGACAATGCTCCAACCAACTGAGCCACACCAGCCAGGGCTAAGTCCTACAGCATATTTAAACAGCATAAGTCCACTCAGCCAGTCCTGACCTTGAGTCACATCCACAGGCTTTTACTTCCTCTTCATGTCAAATAAGTACTGGTAAGAAGATTGAGAAAGATGTCAGAAAGATCACCATCACCAGGAAGCTCACAACTCCCCATTAGCCCTGGTAGCCTCTGAGCTAAAATATCTCTCATGTCATCACAATGACTCTTTGGTGGTAGTAGTTAAAGGCCTTCAGGTTCATCTATGGAAGGAAGTATCTATAATAATCTGTTCACAAATATAGAAATTACATAATGCCCAGGCACATGCCTTTTCATTTCCTATTATCTTTGTTAATGACTCTCATCATTATCCCAACCTATCCAGAGCTGACTTAGAATTATAGCAGGCTGTAACAAGATGGAAGTTCCATCCTGTTGGAGGATAATGAAGGCACTAATGAAACAACAGCTTTAAAAATTAATGATGAAGCCACAAACCCTGTAATTAACTCAGCTGAACACGGAGTATCTAGGCACCTTGAGATGACACTTCACTCTTAGGGGAGGTCTTTCTGTTATAAGAAAAACAGTTTCTGAAAAGAACAGCTTCTATTTGTTCTCTGGGTTCTCCATTCTGTCTCTTGCAGAGAAAATGCCAAAGTCAAAAAGGAAGATCTTCCTTGTGGAATTGCTTTATCTGAGCTAAAGGTGTGTACTATTGGCTAAGACTGCTGTAACAAAATACTGTAGACTGAGTGGCTTAAACACAGACATGTATTTCTCAGAGTTCTGGAAGCTGGAAAACCCAAAGTCAAGGAGCTGGCAGATTCATTCCTTGATGAAGGCTCTCTTCCTGACTAGCAGAGAGCTACCATCTCTCTGTGTGCTCACATGACTTCTTCTTTATGTGTGGGCAAAAAGTAAGATGAAGAGAGAGAGAGAGAGAGAGAGAGAGAGAGAGAGAGAGAGAGATAGAGAGAGATGCCTTTCTTTTTTTATAGGCACTAATTCCTCACTGGGGACTTCATCCTCATCATCTCATCTAAACTTAATTATTTACCAAAGGCTCCATCTCCGTATACCATTAAATTGGGGATAAAGGCTTCAACACACAAATCTTGCGGGACATGATTCAGTCCTTAACAGATGAGGAGAGCTTCATTCCCCAGAGGGACCTTCTCTGCCATAGATGCCTCCTTTTAGGTAAAGCACTTCCTACTTTCCACTGTCATATTTTGTTCCATTTAGCCAGAGACTGGGATTCTGAGTAGCTATAAAAAGCAAGAGTTTTATAGAAGATTTCTGTTAAGTTGATGTTATTAGCCCTCTTTCTGAAGAGTTTAAGACTAATTTTATGCCTATCACAAGGGCAAAAACTATACTATTTTTGTATTCCATTTCATAAAATGAGATGATGCTTATCAGGTGTTGGAATCAGGTGAGCATGGGCATTAGAAGGTCTTTGAAATGACAGTTTGATAACTTGGCAAGGACAAGTTTTGTGATGATGACAGATGGCTTCACACCCCAAGAGATGTGTTATCACTTTATTTGCAAATATTAGACTCAAAATTGTCAACATGGCAGATGAATCGCATTACTTGGGTTTTCATGTCATCACAACTAGTAGTAGAAAAAGCAAACATTATTGTTGACTTTTAAATCACTAGAAACATCATGCACCAAAAATATGTGCTGAGAAACTTGTCTACCAGGCCTGGGCTTTGTAACTCTCTGTGTAGAATACCTACCTTTTATTCAATCTCAATTCCTTGTCTTTAAAACTTTGTAATATATTAGAATTGGAAAGGCACAAGGGCGTCCAAGCTCAAGTCCTGGTTTTGCCCTGATACACCGACTCCCTGACTCTGGGGGTACAATACCCTTCAGGAGAATATGCTTGTAAGAGACAGTGGTGGACAGCTTCTAGATGCTGCACCTTCAGATCTACCTTAATGTTCATGCCAAGGTCACATTCACTCCAGGTGCCCCCAGTCAATGAAAAAGTATAGTGGGGGTCCTAGATTTGGACATTGCATCCTGATGGAAGACTCCCAATTAGCAGTGTTTTCTCTAGGTCTCCTCATCAGCCTGGCCATGAATGTCTTGTGGCTATGCTTGCAATTTGGGACTATTCTTACTTAATCCTTCCAGCCCTTCCTCTCTTCACAGTTATCCTATCTGCATCCTCAACTTGAATGCTCTGCCCTCTACTCCTCTCTCCTGTATCTTTCATGGGATTTTTCAGTCAGAGAGCCTCTGGCACATCTAATTCTGTCTTGAGGTCTGCTTCTTGGAGGACCTGAACTGATGCACTCCCCTAGGTGCCACTGGATGAACCTTCTTGTTGACACTGCTTTACATCACTCTGGGTTCATATGTTTGTCTTGTGGGGCTGCTTGGCACCAAGTACCCCGGGTAGTGTTGTATTCTACTTGAGCTACCATAACAAAATACCACAGAGTGTGTGGCTTAATAACAGACATTAAGATGCCAGCAGAATCAGTGATTGATGAGACCACTCAGCTTGCAGACAGTGCCTTCTATGTCCTCATATGGTGTTTTCTGTGTGTGTGCATGGAGATAGAGTGAGAGAGAGCTCTGGTATCTCTTCCTCTCCCAATATAGACACCACTCCTACAGGTTTAGGGCCCCAACTTTATGACCTTATTTACCCTCACTTACCTCCATAAAGGCCCTATCTCTAAATATAGTCACATTGTGGGGTAGGACTTCAACATATGGATTTTGAGGGGACTCAATTCAGCACATCATGCCACATGGTAGGGATTTCCATATTAACTAAATTGAAATGACCTTGGGTAGGGCATTTCATCTCTCCTGGCTTCAGTAAAATTATAAGATTGAACTGGATAGTAAATCTATGAGCACTAAAAAAGGAATACCCCTCCAGAATTCAAATTCTCCAAAAAGACCAGTAGTGTGGTTATACGATTTTCTGCTTTTAAGTCAAGCTGAGAATAAAGAACACAAACGAGCAAGGATCTTGCAGCTTTGGAAATTTACCCTCTTTTTACAACAATGGAGCAGTGAACAGAGCATTTGTTTCTTGAATTCTTCCCACTGTATTTCTTTGCATAGTTGTTGTGTAATGGACTACTAAAAGCTAGTGTGTGTGTGTTTTAAATAAAAATGGTTGCCTATCCACTCTCATGAAACAATGTTAATCAGTCCTCAAGGACAAAGAAGTATTAAAAATTTGTGCAGGTGTCAGATTTACCTGGCTACTAATGTCGTGCTCTTGTTGAGACCATGGGCAGCAAAGCACGTGTTCGACATGAAGTAGGTACTCTGGAAGTGGCTACTGAATAAATAAAAACTGAATGGTGAATGAAATACAGTGAGAACTATTATATTTTAGATTAACAAACAAGTGACTCGGGACCTTAGATGTAGGAGTAACTGTCACAGTGTTTAATGCACACACATTGATTGCTCTTCAATTTTTATTGCACTTAGATGTCTATCTACTGTCAATTCAATTCCATGGCTTTGCCTAGATTTGTTACCTCCATGAAGTATAAAATAATATCGAGCACTTAAGAACAGTTTTGTTGTGGTCCAAATGATCCCTTTAAGCATATTGCTACTTGTTCGAATATACAATCATCAGAATATAAAATATGAATAAGGATTCCATTAATTAATGTAACATTCATAATTACATTCTTTCCATTTCTTGCAATATAAATTCAATGTGTTCAGAGATTAGAGAATTTAATAGCTATAAACAGTATCTTTAATTGAATAATGAAAATAAAATGCTCTTTTCTCTCAGATCTGATATTTTTATTATTATCTCAATTGTTTATGTTAAGACAGAAAGCAGGACTGAGTAAGAGGGAATATAATATAGTTTTCAGCACAATTGAATACACAGTTCAAAGTTGGCTCTATTTTTCTTTCTGGAGACAATAAAATCAGTTCATGTAAATATACATTCTGAAAGCACACTTCTTTTCTTAAAATGGCATTGAAAAACAGCTGATGATTCATATCCAGGAAAATCCTTAGGAGGCTGCAATAACCCCAAATATTCTTCTTCATTGGAAGCACTGTGGGAAGTTTCCTCTAGTAGGAGTAATGCCGAGAGAAAGATAGTAAATTAATCTATTTCCAATATGTTTGGGTATTGTAAACATACATAGATTATATTCAAACACTCAGGATAACTCACTTGCTACATAAACCAATTATATCCTCTCCAATCACATGTGGGAAGAACTCAGGCTAATCTAATCAGGTCAGGGATGCTACATTTATTTCTGTGTTTCTGATGCCTTTATAATATTACAAACTGGTCTGTAAACATGCTCTCCAGTAAGGAGCACGCCCGTTCTTAGAAGTTCAGCAGAAGACAGTTTGGGGAACGAACAACCTTATCATGATTTTTAAATTTGGAATTTTTGAAAAGCTACTTTATTGAAGCATAATTGACACACAAAAGACTGTATATAATTAATGTATACAGCTTGATGAGTTGGGAGAGAAATACACACCTGTGGAGATATTCTTACAATCTCTGTCATAAGTATAGCTTTCAAACTGTTGCTGCTTTCATGTCTTGGCTGTTTGTGAATAATGCTACAATTAACATGGAAATGCAGGTATCTTTTCAAAATCCAAATTCCTTTGTATATAATCATAAGATGAAACTTATCTTTTCAAAATCCAAATTCCTTTGTATATAATTAGAAGTATGGTTGCTGGACTAAATGGTATTCTTATTTGTAATTTCTCAAAGAACCTTCAAACTGTTTTCCAGAGTGTGTGTACCAAGTTACACTCTCACCAACGGTGCACAAGGGGTTCCTCTTTCTCCATATCTTCGCCAGTACTTGTTATTTTTTCTTTTTAATAAGAACCATCTTAACAGGTATGAGTTGATATTTCATTTCCCTGAAGGTGATTTTGATTTACAATTCCCGGACAAGGAAATAAACAATTGGTGAGTGAGCTAACATCAAATGGAAAAGCTGCTGAGAAAAGAACATAATCAACAGAATAAGTCAACCTACAGAATGAAAGAAAATATTTGTAAACCATATATTTGATAAAAGGTTATATCCAATATTTTTAAGTAATTCCTACAACTCAATAGCAAAAAATGACAAACTGATTTAAAAATCGGCAGAGTCTGAGTAGACATTTCTTCAAAGATGACATATAAATGGTCAATGAGTATATAAAAAGGTGCCACACATCTCTAATCATCAGTGAGGTGAATTTTTTTCAATGCTCTCCAAATAAAGAATACTTTTTCTTTTAGAGAGTATATTATTAGTTTATTATTTAATTAAAATGTAGGCTTTGTTTTTCAGATTTCATTGAACTTTTCTGACCATTGAGAACTTTGCTATATGATCTTTAAGGAAAATGTTAACATCATTGGGGGAAAGCAAAAATAAGTTTTAGGTTGTACAACTTCAGCTAATAGTGTAGATGCTTTGCACAGATCTCCTGACTCTCGGGGTGTCCAACCTTTTGTTGTCTCTGGGCCACACTGTAAGAAGAAGAATTGCCCTGGGTCAGGCATTAAATACACAAACACTAACAAAAACTGCTGAGCAAAAACATGGTTTTAAGTAAACTTACGATTTTGTATTGGGCTGCATTCACAGCCATCCCGGGCCCCATGCGGCCTGCAGCCTGTGGGTTGTGCACCCTGCTAGATGCTGGGAAATCTTCTCTTTAGGGTGGGTTAGGTGTTAACCTGTGGGGGGAGACCTTCCATTTAGAATGCATTCCATGGCCAGTATCTGTGACTCCTGATAGGCTTTTCTCAGGATGCTGGACCCATTTTGTTTGAAGTTAAATTACAGTCAACCTCTTAGTAAAGTAACACTTGCATTTTAACTCTTCACCAGCGCTACCTTGTCACTACCAATCCTTTACGTTGTCTTAATGAAAAGACTCTAGAAACTAAAAACCTACATGGAAGTTTGGTTTTCCAGATCACATGCTTTCATTTCCAGGCCATGACACTTTCATTAGCATAATGGCTTGTACAGAGCTATTGGTTGAGGTGTGAATATACTAAGAAATTAAATCTCAAGTCCCATAAATCTGGCTATTTTATTTGCTTTATATTTAAGGGGAGAAAAATCATCACCTATGTATGTCTTAGACTTGTGGTCATCTGTTTTTGTAATATATTGTGTTTGACAAAATAACTACTTAGTAATATTTCTTAAGAAATTAAGCATTACTGAAATTGAAAGGATATTCTTATTGTTTGGCAGAACTAAATTTTTAAACTCTTTTGGCTAAGTTATAGAACTTTTAAAGAGCTATTTAAAAGCAACCGATTCTCCAAGGAAGATTCAGGGAGTAGATGGTGAAGATCTTTCTAATACACCAGTTTCAGGTCAGTGAATGGAAAGAACCCATATCACACAGTAGAATCCATAATGACACTGAGCATTAGCTTAAATTTATCCATTATGGAAAGCAATAATAGTCTGAAATAAAATAGGACATTATTCATTAAACCCACAATCTCAAGTCAATGAAGATTTGGAGTAAGAAACAAAAAGTTGTGAGGCTGAAAACATAGGTTATTACTTTAAAAATTTTAAAGACATAAACCTTTACTAATAAAATAAAATGTCTTGAGCAAAAAAATGAACAAATTTGTTTTTTAGGAAAATAAAAATATTATAATATAAAGCTTATAAAATGTTTCTCCCATGTTGTGTTTGAAACACCTCAGTAACAAGGGGCTGTCATAAAGATGTCTTCCAATAAAGACTCCTAACTCATATTCCTCAATGCAATGTGGATGTAGAGTTGAAAGTGTGATTATGTAATAGGATTAATATTTTTAATTAGCATAATCATTTTTACTCTTTAAAGTGACTCTTCCAAAGTTACAAGAGGCAAAAGCTAGTCTAAAACAAGAACACAATCTCTTATTTAGTGATAAAATTGTCATAGAGATAACAGAAAACTCTAAAATGTTTTTACAAACACTAGAGATTGTGGGAGAAAAGCTAATTTAAAGAGTAGTAACTGCAGTACTAATAGCAAAATAAGTTTCCTTAAGTACTATTTTAATCTGTTTTTTCACACATTTGTCCAACTATTTCTCACACATTAACAAAAAAAGATAAAGTCACAATAATCATAGGATAAGAAGGATGAAAGTGACCTCCTTGGAAGTTATTTACTATAAGATTCCATGTGATGCTCCAGTTTCTTTTAACAAAAATATTTAATTCTTTTGCAAATTAAACAACAATCATTGACTATAATGATGCAAGGAGTTAACACATAGTCTAAGACCTGAGGATCAAAGATAAGTGAGTTTTACAAATGTCTTGGAACCCTAGAAAAAACAGACACAAGTATACATGTCATATGGTGACATTCTTGCCAAAAAAAATTTAGAAAGGAAAACCAACAGAGGAAGTGAGAGAGAACAAAATGGGAGAAAGAAGAAATGCAATATGGTTAAAGAAAGGGCATGTTGTTGGGATTAGGTAAGAGTAGGCTGGAAAGGAGGGCAGGATCAGATCATACAGTGTTTTGTATGTTATACAAAGTTGTTTACTATTTACCTACAAAGATGTTAATGAAGGGTTTGAAGAAAGGAAGCAACCAGATCATGTTTGAAAATAAAATCTCACTCAGTAACAGTGTAAAGAATGACTGCTAGAGGGGAATAAGATGGAAATGTGGACAATTCAGTCACAGCCCTTTCATTAACCCAGAAGTGACAGGAGGAGAGCCTGTGCTAGCACGTTTAGGTTTGTGGTGAAAACAAAAGCACGTTGTGGGGTTCAGGGAAAGTTGTGCTTAGAGGGAAATGCATAGCATTGAATTCACAGGTTAGATAAGAAAAAATATCTAAAACCAATCTAAGTTTTGCCTAAGAAACTAGAAAAAAAAAAGAAATTAAACCTAAAGTAAGCATAGGAAAGTAAATAATGCTTAGATCAAAAATCAATGAAATTAAAGACACAAAACAGAGAAAAATCAAGGAAACAAAAAATGAAAAGATCATTAAATTAGTAAACCCCTAAATAAAACAGGGAACATCACCACAGACTACATGGAAGTTAAAAGGATAATAAAGAAATGTTATGAACAACTCTATACCAACAACTCTGACCACCTAGATTAGAGAGACCAATTCCTTAAAAGACAGAGTCAGCCATATTTGCACAAAAAGAAGTATATAATCTGAATAAGCCAATACATATTATAAAACTGAATGAAAAATTAGTAACTTTCAACACAGAAAGCACTAGGCTCAGGTCGGTTCACTGGTGACTTCTACCAAACATTTAAGGAAGCAATTAAACTAATTCTCTACAATTTCTTTCAGAGGCTAGAAGTAGAGAAAATACTTCCTGACTCATTCTTTGAGTCCAGCATTATCCTCAGTACCAAAATCAGACAAAGATCTTATAAGAAAATAAAATTACAGATCAATATCTTTTATGAATATGGATGCAAAAATCATCAAGTTATTATCAAATCACCCCAAAAGAAGAATAAAAAGAATTGTACAACTCAACTAAATGGGGTTTATTCCAGGGATGCTAGGCTGGTTTAATATTCAACTAATGTAATCTATCACATCAACATACTTAAAAAAGAAAAAAAAAAGGACAGGTTTTAAAGAGATTTAGAGGCCAGATTGGCAAACCTGGTACCAATAAAATATAGAGAATTAAATTAAAGATAATACTGATTTGGGATGAAAAATTTCATGACAATTTGCAATGAAAATTATTAAGAATAGAAAATGTATTGGGAGAGAATGTTCAGAATGGTTGGTAAGTTTACCATGAGTTTATTTTAAACTTCTGCTTTAGAATCATATACTAGAATTCCCCTACCTCTTGAATTCAGGCTTCATAAGACATTTTGGAAAAAAAAAAAAACGAAGTAAGTCAAAGATACCTCCAGCTCTTATGTGATCATGACTTCTCTCTATTCTCTTTATGAGAAGTGAAAATAAACTGTAGGTTTCAGCAAAAATGTCTGCAACCCCACATATTTATAGTCTCAATTCCTTAACTTTTTGTGATTTTTTAAAATATTTGATTTTTTTGTCACTGCCTTCTGTGTGTAGCTTATTTGAAAATATTTTAGAATTGTGTAAAAAAATGTTCTCTAAAGTTTTTATTGTGGTAAATATAGATAGTATAGAATTTATCACTTTAACCATGTTGTGTATAATTCAGCAGCATTAATTACACTAACAAAGTTTGTACAACCATTACCAATATTTCCAGAACTTTTTCCTCATCCCAAACAAAGTCTTCAACTCAACATTCATGTATTTATATACTTCAAAACTGTAGGGAGAAGATGATGG
>PVKM010007676.1:0-40874 GCA_004027735.1 Carollia perspicillata | reverse complement strand
CCTTTCTTGAAGTAATAAAGCATAATAGGACAAAAATGTTGTATATTTTCTTCCATCTTCGATATTAAAATGGCTGCACAAAAATTCACCAATTTTGTTAAGATACTTAAATGCACACTGATATGACAGCTGTCACAATACAATCTAACAAAATTGTTTCCAATGAAGTGAAAGACAACTAGCTACTGCTAGAGCCATCATATAGAAAAAAGGTAACAGACTTTTTGGTCAACTCAGTATTTCCTGGGAGCTTTACATAGTTTGCAAACACAGGGAAATTATCAGGTTTGCTAGGTTACACTCCCAAATTTGGGGGACTTGACAGAACAAAGGTTTGTCTGGGATTTGCACTATATGTCTAGTGCAGGTTTGCAGGGGTACTGCCACCCACTGACACTGATGGTCCCAGTCTGTTGGAAGCTGCACCATACCATCACTAAGTTTTTCAAAACCTGTGATCTCCAAGTGAGCTCTGCTGGGTAGGAGAAGCCAAGCAGCTCATGCAGGATGTTTTAAAGATCCAGACCCATGAAGGTTTGTATTAATTGCTTCTGCCATGTGATCCCACATGTACTGCAAATAAGTGGACAAATATAGGATTCCTAAATGCATGGGGGAAGTCAAATTAAAAAAAAAACACAAAAAGATTTGGAATGTCCTAAGATGTAGTACTATTTGTGGAAGGCTACCATCCTTTCCCCACTGAATTGTCTTTGAACCTTTGTCAAAAAGCAGTTGTCCCTATGTGTGCAGATCCATTTATGAAGAGCAGTCTTTTCCATTTCTCTATTGGCCTATCTTTATGCTAACAGAGCCTTGTCTTGATACTATAGCTTTCTATAAGCCTCGAAATCAGGGATTCTGAGTCATACCATTTTGTTCTTTTTAAAAGCTGTTTTGATTATTACAGGCCTTTTGCCTTTCCCAATGAAGTTAGAGTAAGTTTTTGAGCCTCTACAAGAAAAGCCTTATAAAATTTTGTTTGGGATTGTGTTGAATCCCTGGATCAGTTTAGAAATAATTGGCATCCTAACAATATAGAGTCTTCCAAACTATGAGCATATTATATTATTCTTTTTATTTCTTCTTTCATTTCTTATTGCATTTCTTTGGTTTTCTATGTACAAATGCTTTTATACCTTTTGTCAGATTTATCCCAAATAATTCCACATGTCAATGCCCATTTAAATTATATTTTTAAAATTTGCCTATTTGATTATAGGAACACAGTTAATTTATTAATATTGATCTTGTTTCTCCACCATGCCAAATTTACTTATAAATTATTTAACTTTTTGTTTATAATCTATCACATTTTCAAATTAAGCAATCATAGCATAAGGAAATAAAAAAACATTTTTACTCCCCCCCCCCTTTTTAATACTAGCTAGAAACTCTTGCAAAATATTTAATGAAAGTGGGGAGAGTGGACATCCTTATCTTCTTTCTGATATTAGGTTGTTATGCATCATTACTGTTGTGTTAATTACAGGATTTTGAGGGATGTAGTTTTTTCAGACTCAGTAAATTTTGTACAATTTCTCCCTTGCTAAGAGTTATTATCATGGATGTTGGATTTTGACAAAAAGACTTTTGTGCATCTATGGAGATGTTTATGTTTGGCTCATTTTTGCCAGACTTGTATTTCTGCAATAAACTTTATTTAGTCCTGACATGAAATCATTTTTACACTTTTTTGGAATTAACTTGATAAAATTCTAGTTTGAACTTTTTCACCTATAATTATTTGTGATCATTACTTGGCAGTTTTCTTGTAAAATCTCTCTGGAGTTTTGGTATCAAACCAATGCGGTTTCATACAATGAGTTCGAAGTATCTCTTTCTTTACAATTTTTTTGACAAATTTGTGTGGAATGTGTTCTTATTTCTTCCTTAAGTATTTTATCGAATTAACCAGTGACGTCTTCTAAACCTGGGGCTACAGATTCAGTTTCTTTGACCTTGCTTTGTTTGCAGGTCTGCCCCCTCTTCCCAGACTTCATGTTCATTGAGGTCAGCCCCCCTTCATTTTCAATTTTGTTCTTCCAGGCTACAGAGCAGTGTCTGGAACACAGAGAAGCCCTGAATAAATGCTATTAAAATAGTGAGTTAGGTGAATATCATGCTCTTCTACCAGAATCTTCTAGAACAGCATCCAAGATTTCTCTGTCTTTTATGGCTCTATAGAATGTCTATTTCTGCACACCATGAGCACTATGTAAATGTTCATTGATGCTGTGATTGAAGTTGACAACAATATATTCTCCTCATTGTCATAAAAGTGGGTTGGTGTACTTTTCAGCTATTATTGCATAAAGAACATTCCCAAAGTTCGGGGATTTGCAACAGCCATTTATTCTTCCTTACTTGTTTGCAGGGAGGCAAAGAATTAGCTTCCTAGGTAGTGGGTGAGTCCCCGTGTGAGGGTGGAGTCCAAAAATGTGTCTGTATCTCCCATTTTCCTTGGGCTAGCATGCTTAACAGGGTGGGTTCTTTTAGGAAGGTGGCATGATGGTCAAGAAGACAATCCCAGACACGTGCATCCCAAGCCTTGTTGTTCAAAGCGAGTCACAAGTTGAGCCAAATGTCACAGTGCAAGTGTATACTCTGCCTCCAGTGGGAAGAACTGCTGTGTTCCACGGAAACTTCCATTCTGGCAGGGGTAGATAGTTGAGTGAATAATTCAGTCGAGCACATCTGTGCTGTCCAAGCAAGGGATGGAGGAAAACACTGAGAAACACCAACAGCAAAATTTTGATTAAGCCCTTAAAGCAATGTAGTAGATGTCTAAAACAAGATCCAAGCCAATTTTTATTTAATCACAGTTTTCTTCCACCCTTCCAACAAATGGTGGATAATGAATATTATTACAGTCATTTCTAGAGTAATCAGCTGTAGTATCCCAAACAGAAGATTATAACGTCAGCTGGAAATTGAGCAGCAGGACAGTTGAAGACTTAAAAATAACAACAACAAAAAAATCTCATTTAGTTTCAAGTGATACTTTGCAGTAAAGAGAGAGGGTATGGACAGAGCAATTAAGAAATTAGCCACATAAAGAGAATTGTATCCCAGCAGAAGACTGGACTTTTCGTTAACGGAAGCAGCAGAGAGAGTCTGCATATCAGAAAATGACATGCGAAGTAAATACGACTGCCCTGACCAGTAAACCCTGGGAGAGGTTTATAATAAAATGGGAAGGAAGTAAATCTCGGAAATTAAAACTGACAAAGTAAAAATTTCCTTTCATTTCACACCAAGAGCATTGTTCTTTTGTGTGGTTTTCTTAAAGCCCCTCAAGCCTAGGGCGGGGGTGATGCAGCTCAGTGTAGCAGCGATCACTCCAAAGTTTCCATCTTGAAAATCAGAGATGGGCACTTCTCCTCCAGCCTCTGTTGACCTTTGCAGGTAGGCAGTTGGGGCTTTCTCACCTTCTCCTGAGACAGCGCAAGGGCATCTGACAGCAAGGTCCATGGCTGAGTCCAAATGGGGGCCAGAGAGCAAACCTGAGACATCAGCTTGTACATTCCCAGAACAGTGCATATTCTACTTGAAGATAAAAATAATAAGGGAAAATGCTTCATGATGTAACAATCCTTCTGCAATTGCTGAGCATTTGCCTGCAACACTTTTTGTGTTTTTCGAGCAATTTTCTTTGTATTTCCCTCACATGAAATGACACAGACCTGCAATTTCTCACCCCTTGGTTCAAATTGCATGTCATTTTCTAGTGGCTCAGGCATTTGCTGCTTTATATCTGTATAAATATGTGTATACATATGTATACACGCAGATGGGACCAAAATAGGAACATCGACTTGAAAATATTCTTCATGTCACGTTTAACAGAAGGAACAATAAGTATGAGATTAAAAATACCTTTTGAGCCCTGGCTGACGTGGCTCAATTGGTTGAACGCTGTCCCGCAAAGTGAAGGGTTCCTGGTTCAATTCCTGGTCAGGGCACATGCTTAGGTTGCAGACCTGGCCCTCAGTTGGAATGTGTGCAAAAGGCAACCGATCGATGTTTCTCTCTCCCATCCATGTTTCTCTCCCTCTCTTTCTCCCTCCCTTCCCTGTCTCTGAAAAGAAATAAATGAAATCTTTTAAAATGCATTTTAAGTATAAAAACAAGATGCGGGAACTGTTTTATAAGAGAATGTGTTCCTCACTTCCTCATCTTTACCCCACCAAAGTTACTATAAAATACGATTAAATATATCAAAACGTGATGAATGTGGGTAAGAACCACAATCACCCATCATTTCCCCTACTCCTTAGGCCAAGGATGCGTTAGATCTGCTCTTGCATTTCTAGGGAAAACGCAGTCTGCATATTTCAATACTAGAAGCCATGGGATCATGATTTTTTTAAAAAAATAAAAGCTATGGTCTTTGTTCCTGAAAAATCTGATTATGGTTATAGAAACCCATGGTGTAGAGATACTGGAATTTAAATTGAATTCTCCGACTTGACTGCTTTTCCCACATTACATAGACGTAATTCGCCCACTTCCTGTCTCTGCTTTTCTCTGCATATGTAGGCCATGGAGATTTCCACATGTTGGTATTAGTGTAGAATGGTCTATGAGCTGCTAGGCAAAATGGGAGATTACTACCTCCTCTCCAGATCATTCCCATGACAGTGGTAGAACTTTGGCCTCGGAGTAATGAAATACATACTGCCTTCCGTATCTTACTTTCTGATGTTCATCTCTTCATTCATTCAAATCTGTGCTTATTTAGTGGATATCTCTCAGGCCAGATATCCCGATAAATGTTGAAGATTAGAAGATCAGTCAGCCAAGGTCGCTGCTGTTGAGAAACTCCCAGTCTCAAGTAGAAGATAGCCATAAGCAGTAATAAAATGAGAAAAAGATCAAAACAGAGCTATGGGCAGAGTACAGAGGAAGAGGGAAGAATGCAATAGCTTTGCCCACAGTGGTCCGGGAGGTTTCCCCAGAGAAGGTGACACTGTGCTGGGTCTTGAAGGCGGAGCAGAAATCTGCCAAGTACAAATAAAAATGGAGGCTATGCCAAGAGAAATGAGCCTTTGCAAATTCACGGAGGTCCTTCTTCCTAGTGCCTGCAGGTGGTGACCTGCAGCCCAGGTGTAATTTGAGACCCCGGGGAGTTCAGATTTTCCACAGAAGGCCGTCTCCTCCTCCTTCCGGGAAATAAGGCCGTGAAATAAGTCAAGCAGCCATAAGCTAGAATATGAACTGGATTTCTTTTTAAAAACATTTTGTTCTCGTTCTAATAAAGAAACATTTCCTTTAAAAATATGGCCATTCTTATCTTGATTCAGTTCAGTGTGAAATGAAGTGAAAATTTATCATAATTAATGCATGTAATGACATTCCGAAGCACATATAAGCACACACTCTTTGCAAATTTGCCAACTGGCTTTGAACGGAATCTCATCTTACGGTGTAGTTTGGAGGTTGCGGAGGGGGACGGAAAGGAAGAAGTTTCCTTTGTTATTAAACATGGCATTTATTTTTTTGGTAATACCATCAGTGGGGGTTTCCTATGTAGCATTCCAGAGCATGAGTTCTCATTTGTAGTGAGGGATCCCTATTATCCATATTTGTTGTATGGATTATCCATATTTGCTGTATCCATATTTGTTGTATTCTGTTTTCATTAGAAATAATAGAAATGGAGGGTTATAGCCACGATTTTTATCTGTGATTGTGCCTGATTTCCTAAGAAGGATATGAAGTGTCTGTATGCCTCTCCTCACCTTCTGGCAATTCTTACCTGTGGCCAAAGCATGAAGTCAGCATGCAGTATATTTTTAAAGGACAGAAGGAAATGACCCTAGACTTGATTGTGTCTTTTTTGCTAGTTAATTTTGCCTTTCTGATTAAATACTATCTTCCTACCTAGATGTGGTATAAATACTTATTTTCCCCCTTTTAGAAAAACCGTGTCTTGCTATACCCCGTCTATTGCATGTAGCCAGTATTTTTATTTCCCTGCAATTTTAACACACAGTGGGTTGTGTTCTTTTCATCAGACTTCCCATCCTGCCCTTACCTGGCTGGCCACTGTGGCTTTGACACTTGAGACTGGGCAGGTCAGTTTAAAAGCATCATAACTTCAACCATATGCCATTCCTTTAGAGTCTTAATTAAGTATCTTAATTTACAATCAGGTGTCACTCCACTAATTACCAGCTCTTTGACCTTGATCAAGACCATCATGTCAGGAGTCCATCATGCAAGTGTACCATTTATACCTGGCCATCTAACCAATCCTTTCCTACCACAACCCTAACCTTCCTCGCCTTCACCCCCAGAGGTATTTCTTGTCTTATTCGTACCTCTAAAACAGCATGGTTCATTCTGACAGCCTCCATACCAAAGGTAGCTCTCCAGCTTCAAAATACCTATTTATCTCCCTCCCTCCCTCCCTGCCTCCTGTGTCTTCTCTTTCTCCCCCCATTTGTGTTATTTTACTTTTTATACATACACAATTTTAACTGTTGAGTTTGTTCATATTTAACAATCTAGTACTTGTACACAAGTTCAAGTTTCTAATGTTATTGAAAACTTTTAATGGGGGTTTATTTCCAGTTTGCAACACTTCCTACTATTCACGTGGACACGCTTGGGTGCCTGTTATCAGTTCACTTATGCTATCGTTGTTTCCTCTGCTATTTTTTTTTTTTTATTCCCTGATGTTGCCTGCCCGATCTCCTAGAGATTTGAGATTAGAACCTTCGGCATAGATTTATTTATAGCCAGAAGCAAGGTAGGATTTATTTTTGGAAAACAGAGGCCCAATCATTAAATAATTTCCCCAAGGTCAAGTTATCCAATGTACAGTTTTTTAAGTAAATCCAATATCTTCCTCTTATACTAGTGTTTCTCGCATTTAAGTGTGCCTTGGAATCCTTGGTTGATAAGTAGATAATTATTCTACATTCCAGAGCTGCCGATGCTCTTGGTCTGGATTAGGACCATCGAATCTTCATTTCTTACAAGTTTCCAATTGATGCTGGTCAGAGGACCACACCTTAAGAACTGTTATCCTTTGCCATTGTGCTTTTCAGGTTTATTCCCATAATGCCCTTTTCGCTTACCGTCGAAACGACATTACTGTAATAGTATCCACTCCGCCTTCCTCTCTATGTTTCTGTGAGTTTCAGATTGTTGTAAACGGCAAAGACTGATACAAAATGAATGTGAGACCCGTCTCCTTCACTCGGGTGTATGTAAGCTCTATAAAATCTGGAGAGTGTCTTATTCATGATAATATTTCTAGGCCCTGATACATTAGAAGTACTTTATAAATTTTCATTGAATAAATCAATGACTAAAAGGTAAGACCCAGGACTTGGTTAAAATTACATGTAAAAAATAAGAGAGAAGTAGAGACCTGGTCCCTACCAATCAATGACTATTTACATTCAGGAACATAATTCCTAAGGAATGTCTGTGCTTCTCTGATTTATCTGGTAGCTTAGTTATGCTTGTGTTAAGAATGCAAAAGGAAGCAGTGAATCATTCACTGATAGTGCTTCTAATAGTTTCTCCTCTGGGTGGAAAAGGCTTCCTGCATAAACACGCAGAGGATTGTAATCACTACCCAGAGACCAAATCCTCTGCCCTGACATTTGGAAAATGACTCTATAAGCTGACAGCCCCACAGGACGGGAAGCGCAATAGCTCTGCTCCTCGTGCGTAATAATGTTGCGAACCTTAATTGACTGCACCCATAAATAGTGGGAGAAATGGCGGTCGGGTAATGTGTACCACTCTCAATACGCGGGACCCCTCGCAGGCCTCTTGGAGAATCTCAGTAGTGTAACTCGTTATACAACATCGTGGGGCACTTGGATTTCCGGTGTTCTCGTTGTTCATGCCAACCCCAGCTTAGTTCCATTCACTTGCTCTCTGCTCTTTCCTTAAGCCTCTCGTTCTTACTCTCTGATATATTCCTCCCTTCTCTTTTCCTTTGCAGCTTTACACAGAGCCACTCTTCTTCCTCTGTTCCCAACTTCCCCTTCTCACTGGATTCCATGATCAGCGCTCAAACATTGGTAATTAAGACCTTGACCCTTGTCTTTTTATCCCTGTCCGATACTGCTGTATAGCCTCTAATCCACCCTAAAGCTTTTTAAAAATGTCATCAAGACAGGCTGCCACACCCTGACCCCCTTCCCGTCATAATTCCCTTACCGCTCCTATTTTATTTCTCCACCCGTGAGTCCAGAACAGCTTTGTGAAGGACACCAACTGTCCCCACGTTCGAACACTTCTCGGTTCTCATCCTGCTGAGCACCGCTGACCACATTTCATGCCGTGAACCCCACGTCCTGCTCGAAGCCTCTCTTCCCTTGGCTTCCGAATGAGTACAGATTCCTGGCTGCTTTTCTTCCTCCCTAACCACTACGGAGAAGGCGCGCTGCCCCACTCCTACATGTCAAAGTCCCCTACGCTCGCTGCAGTCTCTCCCTCGGTGGTCCTGCACCCCTGGGACTTAGCCTCCTACAGGTGGTGGCCTTCACCACCACCACTCACGCACCCGTGCCTCTCTCTCACGGACAGGTTCATGGGCCCACTGTCCGCCAACAGTGTTTGCACGTGAAAGTTTCTCAGGGGCATCTCTAACTTAAAGTGTCCAAAATCTTCCTCTTCCATTCCCAACTCCTTACCCCATCCGCACTTGACAGTTTCTTTCTTCCCCCTGCTACATCTAACCCACAAGTTCATGCCAACATCTATTTCCAACCTTGCGTTAATCCTCAGCTACACCGTCCTGGGGATGCGTCATCATTTCTGTCTCTGGAACTTGACCCCTCCTAGTCGTCTCCCGGCAATGCTGTCCTCCCTACTCTCTCTACAGATAATTCCTATTCATCTGCAATTCTTAAACACTCTTCGCAGAAGGATCTTCCTACACCCTTCAATCCCACTGCTCTACTCTCGGGGCATTTATCCAGTTTTTCATGGCACTTACAATGATTCATAATTCCACTTTCAAATGAGTGTTATGTTATCTCCTTCATGTCCTGTAAGCTGTAGGGATGCAACGACCTGGATTGCTTGTCTTTTCTTTACTAATCAATTATCATCACCCAGGGTAGCTCAGCGTGCAAGGCGTGTTGGACACTTAGTAAATACCTATTCAATTAAAATGTGTCCCCTACAATTTTTATTCCCACCAGGTTTTCCCTGGCTCCCCTTTCCATTTGGACTTCCCCCAAAGCGATTCCTCCCTCCTCTCTCCTTCCTTCTCCTCCTCCCTCCCTCCCTCCCTTCCTTTACAGCAAATTTTTTATTTTCCTTTGTTTTGCTTACTCGTTTGCTTCCCTCTCTCTTTTTAAATTCAGCTTTGTAGACCCAGACGAGGTAGAAGAAATAGCTGCTGGAGGACCAGGATCCATAATTCTTAAAGACCCAGGATGAACTATGTTGACTCATTCAATCATTCTCTGTTCATTCATTTAATTATTTATTTAGTCATGGAACTAATCACTTCTGCAGACCCTACTTTGCATTATGTACTTTTAGGGCATAAATCTTGGGTCCCTCACTTACTTGTTGAATTACTGTGACAAATCAATTCTGTATTCCTCAGTTTTCTCATCTCTCAAATGGGTGAAAGTAGTAACTAACTTAAGAGATATTGTGAGGAGTGATTTATGACACACAAATTTGACCAGCACATTGTAAACTCCCTATAAGTATTAGCTAGCATTATTTCAAATATCTCCATTAACCAACTATTGCTTTTTCAGGCATGGAGTTACACGACGTTGAACAAAATAAAGTTTATGCCTTTATATAGCTTAGATTCCAGTGCAAGGCCAACTGTGGCTGTTTGACCAAATCTGGCCCATTGACCGTTTTTGCTAAGCAAACTGTTATTGAGATACAGCTAGTTCATTCCTTTGTATTTTGTCTAAAGTTGTTTTGTGTTGCAATGGTGACTTTGAATAATTGCTGCGGAGACTGTGTGCCCTGCAAAGCAGAAAACATTGACTATTTTTCTCTTTACAGAAAGAGTTTGCTGACCCCTGTTCTATGTAGATACATGTTTATGCAGATAAACATACTTTCTTTAGGAGATAGCCTCGGTAGTGGAAAATCCACTGGAGACAGGGAGATCTGGATTAATATTCTGTTATTCTTATTCTTCCATCGTCTCCTTGCAGTTCTAGTGTAACACTGCTCTTCCTGAAGGCTCGGTTTCCTTGATCCCCAACAGGACTCAATGTCTGTGTTGATGTGTTCTTGCAGGATTAATAATACACTGTATATACGGTACTTGGAAATACTGGTGCTCACTAAAACTTTTTCTCTTTCCATTTGAAGAATAACGGATTTAGCTTATATGGAGAATATACGTAGGAATATTATTACAAATTTACAGTTACATTGAACCATTTTAGGTCAGAAGTTGAAATAATCATGGTCTATAATAAAATAAGCTTCAGTTAAATATATTTTAATTGCAGTAACTGCAAAAAAAAAAAGATATGTTAAACCCCACTTTTCATTCTAGTGCTATTTCTTTTTTTATATATTTTTAAAATTATTTATTTATTTTTTAGAGAGAGGGGAAGGGAAGGAGAAAGAGAGGGAGAGAAACATCAATGTGTGGTTGCCTCTCACATGCACCCCACTGGGGACCTGGCCTGCAACCCAGGCATGTGCCCTGCCTGGGAATCGAACTGCAACCCTATGGTTCACAGCCCATGCTCAATCCACTGAGCTACACCAGCCAGGGCCATTCTAGTGCTATTTCTATTTCATCATCTCAGTTGCAGTTTACATCTGCAATAGCTAAGTTATAAACTTCACCTCTTTATATGCTAATAATGTTCCACTAATAATTAGGTTTCCAAGGTGCTTCTAATATAAAAACCAACTGAAGATATTGTGTAAACTACTTAGGAGAACATTCTAGCTCTATAAGAGGGAAGTAATTTGTTTTGTTTTGTTTTGTTTTGGTGCCTCTTTAATAATAGCTTAAAACAATAAATCTATGAGCATTTGTTTTTTCACAGTAGTTAACCAGTCAGTAATGTTGCCTACGAAATTCCAATTTAAAAAATGACCTTTAAAGATGCCATATAAAATTAAATTTTAATGAGTGATAATAAACGGTGATACTTTTCACAGGAGGAACCCCAGTGCTTGCCTGGAGCCCTTGCTGCATGTCATCCACTCCAGCACTCTGCTATTGCGTCTCCCTGTCATTATTTTCCAGGGAGGATGACGGGACAGCACACACTTTGAAGTCGCAAGAACAGTTTTAATATTGCGCTTACCGAAGGCGATCTTCATCGCTGGTTAATTAGGCAGATGGACCTCCATTGCTTTGGTCATGATTCTTTTGCAGAATGCTGCTTTGTCCCTCCGCAAGGGCAGCTTAAAAGTAGCTGAGCTTTCCTTTGATAATGTGGCCTGATTGAAAAATAAATCTTCAGGATTGGGCTCATAAAAGGGGGTAGGGGTGGGGGAGGGTACCAGAACGCTGTTACAGTTCCATGGAGAGAACAGCACCATTTTCGCTAGGGTCTGCTTTCAGATGGAAGACGTAGCAACCAATCAGATGCAGTTTAGGAAGAGAAAAGCTTACATGGGAGGAGTAAGGGAATCACATGGTAACTGACACCCACAAATGGTTTGATGGCGGCCTCAGTAACACAGGAATGGTCACCAAGGCTTTTTAGGCCCAGTTATGCAGTCTTTTCTTTTTTAAAAATGTATTTTGTTGATTATGCCATTACAGTTGTCCCGTTTCCCCCCTTCATTCCCCTCCACCCTGCACACCACCTTCCCACCCACACTCCCCCCTTTAGTTCATGTCCATGTGTCATAAGTTCTTTAGCTTGTACATTTCCCACACTACTCTTGCCCTCCCCCTGTCTATTTTCTCCCCACCGTCTATGCCACTTATTCTCTGTACCTTCTCCCCACCCTCTCTTCCCACTCCCCTGTTGCTAACCTTCCATGTGATCTCCATTTCTCTGGCTCTTTTCCTGTTCTAGTTGTTTGCTTAGTTTCTGTTTTTGTTTTAGGTGTGGTTATTAATAATTGAGTTTACTGTCATTTTATTGTTTATATTTTTGTCTTCTTTTTGTTAGATAAGTCCCTTTAACATTTCATATAATAAGGGCTTGGTGATGATGAACTCCTTGAACTTGACCTTATCTGAGAAGCTCTTTATTTGCCCTTCCATTCTAAATGAAAGTTTTGTTGGATAGAGCAGTCTTGGATGTAGGTCCTTGCCCTTCATGACTTGGAATACTTCTTTCCAGCCCTTTCTTGCCTGCAAGGTCTCTTTTGAGAAATCAGCTGACCGTCTGATGGGAATTCCTTTGTAGGTAACCGTCCCCTTATCTCTTGCTGCTTCTAGAATCCTCTCCTTCATTTTAATCTTGGCTAATGTAACTATGATGTGCCTTGGTGTGTTCCTCCTTGGGTCCAACTTTTTTGAGACTCTCTGAGCTTCCTGGACTTCCTGGAAGTCTATTTCCTTTGCCAGATTGGGGGAGTTCTCCTTTATTATTCATTCAAATAAGTTTTCCACTTGTTGCTCTCCCTCTTCCCCTTCTGGTACCCCTATAATTTGGATGTTGGGACGTTTAAAGCTGTCTTGGAGGTTCTTAAGCCTCTCCTCATTTCTCAAATTCTTGTTTCTTCCTTCTTTTCTGTTTGGTTGTTTGTTTCTTCCTTCTGGTCCACTCCATTGATTTCAGTCCCAGTTTTCTTCCCATCACTATTGGTTCCCTGTGCATTTTCCTTCATTTCATTTACCGTAGCCTTCATTTGTTCATCTAATTTGCGACTAAAATCAACCAATTCTATGAGCATCCTGATCACTAGTGCTTTGAACTGTGAATCTGATAGGTTGGCTATCTCTTGGTCGCTTAAAAGTGTTGGCTGTGGGGCTCTGAGCTTTTCTTCTGTTTGAGTCATTTTTGGTCAGGTGGCACTTGTTATGTATGAGGGGCAGAGCCTTAGGTGTTCACCAGGGCAGGGCAACCCAGTCGCAGGGTTGTGACGCTATCTGTGGGGGCGGGGTCAGAGAGAGAACAATGGCGCCTGTTCCTCACGCTCTCGGATTTCCATCCCCTCTGCTGCCTCCCACAGGCAAACTGGGCCCCCCTGGCACAGGTTCCCAGGTGGGTGGGCCTATGCACACTCCGGGACCTTTCAAGTCTCCCCAATGACCTCTTCTGTGAGGCTGGGAGCCTTTCCCGGCACCTTTGCAGTCGGTGTTTTTAGGCTTTATTTCCCATCACTGGGGCCCTGGGCTGTGCGGTCTGTCTCACTGCCCACTCTTGCCTACTTTATCTGTGTGTGAATGTGTGTCAGCGGTCGGCCAACCGCCCTGTGTGCTCTGCTCATCTCCTCCCCGCGTCTGGGGTCTGCAAGCTCGGTGCCACCCACACTCCCCGGCTCTCCCCGGTCTGTCACTACTGCGTTTTCCTGCCGCTTTCCCTCTCTGCCGGTTGCTGACTCCGCCCCTCTTACCCACCTGGTTGAATGGTTGTCAGACTTCCGTAGCTCAATTTTCTGTGTTCTTGTTGTGTTATTATTTGTAAATATTTGTTGTCCTTAATCTTGGTTGTGAGAGGAGGTATAGTGTTTCCACCTACGCCTCCATCTTGGCCAGAAGTCCTGTAGTCTTCTCTTAATCCTTTGGGACACTGGAGTCCATGGTCCCATTTACTGAATGAGAACAATTTATCACAAATGTGTAATAATCATGACAAACATAGTTATTAATTTATTATTTCTAGTTTAAATTTCAGTAAATTGGGAGCTTTCTGCTTTTTATGGATGCTCTCTCTACTCCTTTTGCTCCAAGGATCCTATTAGCAAGGAGTTGAGCTGTCTGGTTTCATCGAAAATAAAATAGTTGCGAGTCCTGAAGGGCTCTAAAGATTAGAAATCTGTTTGAAGCCCCCATCCCTTGCAGTTTTCTTTTCCTGGATGTATAGAGCTTCTTTTCCTCAATGTATAGAACATCCTTGATGTATAGAGCATAAAACAATACAAATATGTGAAAGTTCAGAGCCAAGTGATCTCGAAAGGGCACTGAACAGGACGGTGGGGAGTGTGTGAGGGGAACGCGTTCCCAGGGAAGGCAGGGTGCTTGCTTCCTCCAAAGCTGTCTCCAAGATGGGCTGCTTGTGCATTGCAGAGTGGGGAGCTAACTAAGCGCGTCACCCTCTGTTTCAAGATGATTAGAAAACTGTAAATCCCAAGAAACAGGAGGTGAATTCTCATTTTCCTCAGCTAGGGTCTAGGGATGAACTGACACCTCTAATTACCAAGGACTGTGGGTACCACTCTAATAAACAAGCTGCTATAAATGAAAAACCTGAATTGCTTCATATTCAGTATTTCATGTGAATGCATTTTCATCTGAAATACAGTTGTTGGTGCAGTTTTATTGTGTTTTTTGTTGTGTGTGTCAGCATAAGATAGAAGGATGTGGTTGTACCAACTCCTTATTCTATTGCTATTGTATTGTTAGTTTTGTATAATCGCTAAAGAGTGAGCGTGTCCTTACCCAGCCATAGCTTTTACTTGTCATAGTAGCAGGGCCCTGTGGGGTCAATTTTTGACTTAAACAAAATTGCAATAAGAAAATACAGTGACTCTCCCATTTTTAACAAACCTTGGTCTTGACTTTTTTTCTCAGGATTATACCGAAGGGCATTGGTATCAAACCACATTTTCTTATTTATTATTTTTGAAAGTATTTCAAATGAATAGAGTCTGCTTATCAAATAAACGTGCTTAAATTCTTTTTTAATTTTTTCTAAAATAATACCATTTCATTTAAGTAGAGTTGGTATACAATATTATGTATAATACATGTAATGATTCAACAGTTTTGTACCTTACAATGAGATTACCCCACTATTACTATCAGTCATCTGCCACCATGCAAACTCACTTTAATTCTTAAAATTAACTCTTAATAACCCAATCATTCTATCAGCTATATTTCCTTTGCATCCCCCTCTTCCCTTCATTTTAAAAGATGAGAAAATATGGTTCACATGTGAAATTTCCACTATCTCACTTTTCTTAGCACATATTGAATTTGGCTACCTGATTATTTCTTTTAAATTAATGTAGACATATTTAGATATGAGACAATTAAAGAAATAAAATAAATAAGAGAGGGGGATTGACCTAAATTAATAACAGGAAAGGAAAAATGTGGTTATATATTCTCTTTCCAGTGTAGTTAAATAGATGTTATAAAATTCCAAAGAGAAATATAGAGCCAAAATGGCATTTAATTCAAAATCTGAAGACAAATGGGTTCTGTAGAAAAAGGGAGCAGTCTAAATTCCCTGAACAGATCTATACTGATTTACTTTAACAGGTAAAGTGGACGGTTATTGACAGCAAATACTAAAATAATTTTCAAAGGTAGCTTGTGGGGCGATGGGTGTGCTTATGGCATGGATTGTATGGATGGTTTCCTGGTACCTACTGAATTCTAAACTCATCGAGTTGTACACATTAAATATGTACATCTTTGTGTATGTCAACCTCAATAAAGTGGTTTTAAAAGAACCCATTTTCAAGAGGTCATCAAAGATTGAAAAAAAGCAAAACTACCATTCAGCAGTTAATTTTTGAATTTGACTCTGGATTAAATTATATCACTGGTAGATGCACTAATAATAAGTGGTTTTTGCCTTTTCTTTCTTTAGGAGTATGGAGTGAGTAAAGGCAGGAGTTACTGGAGAGGAAGTCAGGGTAAGTCATATCATATTTATTTCTCACTTTTGAAGTGTGCAGAAGACATCACGTAAAGCTTGTTTGGGAGCTCTCGGGGGCTCGTGACTCAGATAGATTAGACAAATTGAGTGTTTCAGGCGGAGATGACATGATTGCTATGGCTGTGCTGCTCAGAATCATGCCACTTGTCCCCGATATTTTGAGACCGGTGTTGTCTGCATGCCGGCCACCTTGCTGTGCCGTCTCGTGGAGTGGATCACAGCCACAGGAACAAGAGAATCTCTCTACGATCTCCTGTTTTTGAACTGTGAGCCTTAACTCGTCGTGTAGTTTGTTTTTGTCTTTTCCTTGGGTATGGCAAAGACAGTGTTTAAAATTTCAGGGTAGTATTAATCCAGGCAACTGAATATGACTCATATTCGAGTTCAGATGCTAAAGGTCATGGACTAGAGTTGATCATAATGTAATTTGTGTTTTGGTATTTTAGTGTAATGTAGTAGTTGCTGTTTAAAAAAGTTTATATACATTTGACATCAGGAAAGTATAAAACATGTGTGATATTATGACCAGTGACATAAAATCAAAAGTCGTGGTACTTCTACTGATGACTTACACGGTGCACTTTGCTTTTGAGTGTGTGATAGACATTTAGCATCATCTCCTTCGAGTAGAGACAATGAGGTCCAAGTGTTTTCAGGTATTTCCTAGAGCCACTCTGAATGTAAAAGAGTAACAAAGTCAGAGAAAATAACATTTTCATGTGTGATTCAAATATAAAACCAAGAGCTCCTTTAAAAATAAAGTAAACGAAAAAGGAAGATAGTGGAAGGAGAAGAGAGGAGAGGGAAAGAGGAAAGAAGGATGGGGAGGAGGGAGTGAGCCAGGGAGGAGGAAGGGAAGAGAAGTATGGTTGTATGGAGACTCGTTTTTTTCTACTTGTCTATTCAAGAGTCTAAATTGTAATAAACTTAAACGTAGTAATCACTGATCTTTGATAATCCGTGCATTATTGAATCTTGCCAGTTCAGTACTCAGTAGGCACTGTATGTTTGGGAGGTCACAGAGACTGTACAAAGGGTAGAATTTTCATATTAGGATTTTCCCTACAAATTCATTTCAAGAAAGAGATAGCTTATTTGGCAATATGTTAATATCGGTTAAATCTAACTGGTGGGTACATGGATATCTGTAACGTTGATTATTCTACTTCTATTTTTGAAGTATTTCTTAATTAAACATTAATGATTCAAAAATTATTTTTTGAAATATCTCCACATGTTTAAAAATGGTTTTGAACCTCATTGCTATATTATGTCACCAACTGATTACTTGAGAGTGAGTGAAATTAACAACACTTTGTCTAGTGGATTGCTTTCGTTATAGTGGGAATTTTTAATGGATGTGAAAATGGTGAAAAAGTGTCAGTGTTGTATTCACCCTCTTGTACCAGCCATATAGAGGACTTTATATGGCTTGAAGATTCCCGACTTATGCTACTCTTCTTCCAAGAGGATGGAATCTTTAGATGGGCACGTGAGCAATGAGAAAAGGAATATATACCTAAAGCTGCCACGTGACTGAATTAGGCCCATGTATGTATTTAGAATACCAGGTGATAGTTCACAGGAACCTTCCTCAAGAGACTGTTGCTTCATGCCTTTGTCCTGTGGGGAGAAGACGTTTCTTTCTGTCTACAACGCAGGGAGCACCTGCTGTTTTTGACATTGTCAAGTTTCTCCGAACTGATTCCTGAAATGTGGATGTGGTACCTAGAACTTGGTCTTGGACTAGACAGTGTGAGCCATACCTTCGGGAAGGGGAAGGTGCATATTTTTAGTTTGTGTGTTTTTGTCAGCCGAAAGAGCACTCATGTTTGCCCCATTTTGATTGTTTTTATAAAGGAGTACAATTCGTCTCGGTCTGTCGGAGTTTGAAACTTCATAGTCCCCATACAGATGACTCACAAGCATTTTTTTTTGTAATAGAGGCATTGTACCTACGTATTTAATTTGGATTTTCTCATGGAAAAATTAGGAACTCTAATAGCACTGAGTGCATGATCTCATTCGGCCCAAATATTGTGAAGCTAAGGAGCAATGTACTCATTTGGCAAAGATAGGGTACTCCAGCTTACCACAGTCCCCAGTGCGCCCTTATGCAGGGGTGTCAAACTCATTTTAACCGGGGGCCACATCAGCCTCGCAATTGCCTTCAAAGGACCGAATGTAACTTTAGGACTGTATCAGTGGACCTACTCCTTAACCGTTAAGCCAGAGCTCGGCCTTGCTGCTGGGTAGGAACAAGGTGCAGGGCGGAATAAAACAAGGTGGAAGGCCGGATTCAGCCCACTGAACTTGTGTCTTCTGTCTGTCTCCTTTTACTCTCTCTACCTGAACCCTTGAGGTAAAGAGTTGTGTACACAGTTTGGATATGAACTGGACCTAGTTCAAATGCAAGCTGTTCCTTGCATTCCAGGAAATATGGTATGATCACAGACTGCAGTTCCACATTCTGAGAAATACCAAAGCTCTCAATGAGGTGTGTGCAGTTCCCTAATGCAATCAAGGTTTCCGTGATGTGTCTTTACACTGCTCCTGTTCTTTGTCACATTGATCCAGACATGAAACCCATCTCCTTTACCAATGGCTACTCATCAGCCACTCATATAAGCAGTCATCTTTACAGAGGTGTTGCTAATAACAGAGTAGTATCATACTGGGCCCCATATGACAAAAACTTATTGTTTGTATTAGACTTTAAAGTTCTCTAAAAGTTTTCTTGGCACCCTGAGGGACATCTCTTTTGAGATGCTTGCCATAGAGATTTTATATTCTCTCCTGTCTGCTCCTCCCTTTTATCCACTTTCTTTATTTTCTCATCTGCTTTCTCCCTCTTAAAAAATACGTACACACACACATACATGCTTCTCATTGGCCCTTTTACCCATATAAAGCAGTTCTTCCTTCCTCTTGCCATCAGCCCAGAGAGTCACCTAAATACATACCAGGTTTGTTATATTTGTTGTCATTTTGTGTGGTCATTTGTTTACCTCCAGAAAAACGAGCCCATTCTGTGATGAACATTGGGAGCAGCTTCTATGATGATGTTTGCACGTCTCATCCTTACAAAGACATATAGCTTGTCTTCCCCGCCAGGTGTGCATGTGGGCTGTGTATGTCAGTAGCTGCCATCTTGATTGTTGAAACTGGGACGTGGGTTTTGACTCCATGGGAAAGGGACCCGCTGAGGGAAAATGTCCATCGATGCACAAAGAAGTCAGGTGGGACGGGACCATGCAGGGAGCCCCGGGCCGTTGCTCTCTTCCCCCTGTGGTGTTGGTTGAGAGGAAAATCATGAGTCAGCTAAAAGAATACAGAGAGCCTAAGAAAGTTATGGAAGAGAGAGTTTTGAAACCTGAGGAATTAAAAAAATGAATGCTAGACCTAAATATCTCAGATTGTGACATTTTGAAGAGTGAATTTCCTGTTCCGTCTGTAGACATGACTGGGATATCTAAATCCTATATCTAAACATGCTAGTTTTAGCCAGCAATGGAAGTAGCCTCTCCATATAAAGAAACCCATGTATAGCCCAGAAATTTTATATTGGTGAATTTTGGCAAGACTGTTTGTCTGATTTAGCAAAATGCCACTGGGTTGTGTCTTTCTGAAACCTAGCGTGATGTGAGGAAGGCCAATTTAGGCCCATCTCATTCTCTACAGTGTTCTTCTAGGAGCTAAGATCATGAAATGTGTTTCATTTGAATCTACCTATACAACAAAACAATCTAGCCAGACTGTAAATTAAGTAGTAGGTTATCAATTACGTAGCATGGAATGCTGACGTGAAGCATGGCCGCCACATGTAATTCACCTAGAGTAAGTCTTAAGAGAGCCTACAGTCTCAGTTCAGAAACTTCAGAGGCAGAGATGAGAGGGCTTAAAAAATTTGTCTAGTTAAAAATCAATGTGCTAAATCGGAAAGTTTGTATTTTATTGTCTAATAACATGTAATTAAAATTTGACTGAAATAGAAGTTTCCTGGTGGCTTAACACAACTTCGGAACTTAGTATCAGTTTTGTAAAATTTCTAATATATATGTGTGTGTATGTGTGTATATTAGTTGATATTTATATGCCTCCCAACTTACCAGCTGGATATAAGGGCCCATCCTACAAACCCACAGATCTCACAGCAAATTTAAGAGGGTGATAGAATGTTCAGGTGTTATGGTACACATTATAGCTCACAATGTGTTTTCTTTTCTTTCCTTTCTCCTACATTTCTTTCCTCTTTCCTTTCAAAATTCCACGACTAATGCTCACTTTATCTTAAAAAAAAATACTTGCTGATATGTACTGGTATTTTTCTCTTCTTTCATCCTAATATAATTTTTCCTCTCCCACAGACATTTCTGCTTTGCCAAATGGCTTTTCGTTGGGATATGGGAACAAGTAGTGTGCTGTTGTTTTACACTTTGCTAGAATGAATATGTTGCTGACTTCTGGTAAAATTAGAAGTTGTTTCCAAACATCAAAATATCTGGTATGGAAACACCTTGCAATAACCATTTTGCCTTGCTTTTACTTTCTTCTAACAAAATATTCATATACTAGTATTTAATAGGTTCCTTAATCATTGATGTGTTGCATTCATTAGTTCACCAAGATTTATTGCTCCATCTTTTAAAATTTCCCTTACCATATGGACAACTCTCAAATGCTTGATTAGAAGATATATAATTATGTTGGTCCAAATTCTAACAACTCTATGCCCAATGGCAGCAATTTGATCGAATCCCTTTACATTTCTTTGCATTTATCTGGAAACAATTTAAGAGACTTTTCCCCACCATTGTTGACGTTCATGTTATTCCTCAATTTGTTTCATATTCATTGAATAATTATTGGTAAAAATAAAACACTAGTCTGACTTTTTCCAAATTCTAATTCTGGTATCTAATAAGTTAAAAACATGAGGAAATAAATATTTAACTCCAAACCAGTATTTCACTTAGCCAAAGGTATTTCTTAGCTGTAGAGTTTTCTTTTCTTCTTAACTTTCTGAATAAATAGGAAATAATGTTCAAAACTTCACTATAACCCAAACCTGCTTTTGCGAAATTCGAAGAAGAGTTAAGGGAAGAAGATAGTGTTAATACACTATCAAGAGGCATATATAATTCATACGCTGGAGCCCTGTGATTCCAGTATGTTCAAGCTGCATCTGCAAAACTGAAACATATTTATCGCAAACTCCTTCCTGTATCACGGGTAATAGACCCTGAAGACATAGTCTAATAGAGACTCTCCTTCTTTTTAATTTTCTGTTTAAAAAAATTTGTAATGCTGAATCTTCAATGCAGCTTGAACATATTTCTTCTATTAATAAAATATTTCTGCATTTGCCCAGACAGCTCCTAGTCATTGTTAAGTCAAGCCAGTGCACTAGTTCTAGAAAATACATTTTGACACGCTCTATTCAACTAGAATTCATTAATTACCTGAAATATTTAATACAATTATGATTACAAAAGAAACTACTCCAATACTTGCCAGTGTCTTCAAATCATGCCATAAACATTAATTTGTGGATACTCTGATAAACAGTTCAGAATTATGACATATAAAACACAGATACCTTGCATTTCTTCCTAACTGAAGTAATGAAAAACCACCCTCAAATCCCATACCCCTTGGAGTTAGAGTTATTTAGAACTAGGAGGCCCTTCTAACTTTGCAGATGTAAATCTGATGCATAACAAGAAGTGAAGGCTGCATTCTTTTTCAGGGAAGTGTTATATTATTGAAGAGGTTCATGATGCATCCCTTCTAAGGAGTTAAGGATTTCACTAATAACAGTGAACACATCCCAAGGAGAATTAGCAGAGAACCTTCAGGCCAATTATAAATCATAATAATAGTTGCATTAAAACATTGAGAACATTGTCTGGAAACGGCACACTCTCCAGGAACGTTTTCCCTGCTCCATTTCTGAGCAGCGACTCTCCATTAGCAACAGTAGAGTTACAGGACAGTGGAGATTCTGCAAATATGATGCGGCCATATGCTGTTGTGGACTACGAATGACGGGGTTGCCTATGCCCTGCTTTGGAAAATACTTGCAGCCTTGCTGGAATCAGACTGAAAGATCAGATACCTGTTTTGCTAGAGTCCTGTCACCTTAGCTAACAGTTGTTGGTTGTCCAGGGGAAGTTACAAAGCCACAGAAAGGCAGACTGATAATTCAATGGCTATTAAAAAATGAAAGTGATACCAGTAAAAACAGAATTGAAATTGATTTCATTGTCGTAATTAAAAAAAATAAATTCAACACTTGATCCCAGGTTTTGTTAATGCAGGAATCATAAAGAGAAAGAATACTACAGAATACTATGGCTACTAAATCCAAGGTGTTTATGTGTTTTCTACTCTTTGGCCCTACAAGTGAATTTAGACATATAGAACAGTATTGAGCTAAGCTATAACTAACTCAGCATTGAGTTATGGCTCAGTGCTGTTTAATCCTTTATTTCTTTAGACACGAAATGCTCATCAGCTCAAGTGTCCATCACAACTTCTTGCCTTGTCACATGATACTTCACAGTTTTGAAAGAAACTTTCAAATGCATAGAAAAGAAGTGATGTATCTACCACCAACTTGTAAGTAAATGACAGTCAAAATCATCTCTGGGTAGCTGGAATCAATAAACCATTTTATTTTTGAACTCACGAACACATATCCATCTTTCAGAACTCAGTCTCAAATTATAAATGTAATAGACCAGCATACCACTTTTCTTATGAGTTGATATCAAATTCTTAATAGATAAAAATGGTCATCAATTTTAAAATATCAGAGTAGAAAGGGTTGACTCCATGCAATTAAAAATAATTTATGAGACTTACTATAAATTAACTGTTTTACCAAACCTGACTTAAATATGTATACAAAACTTAGGCTACCTAATTTTCCTTTACTTTTATCTGTTTAAATAAAAACTGGGATAAAAACACTGAACTGGGATATATTTTAACACATTAGTGAAGTGATGTCCTGAATAAAAGTTCTCATTTTTTTTTTCACTTTAAAAATAATCACCTGTGGAGGAAACATACTGAAGTTCATGGCCACAGTAAGTTACACTTCAGCAAAGAAGCCAATTTCAGAAGAAAGTGTAGTGGCGAGGAGGAATAGTCTTAGTAAAATACAAACCAAGTTCATCTCCTCAAGAATTTGTTTAAAAATTGCGATAGAACCTAAGAAAGGAGAGTGTAAACCAGCATCTTCATGGGATCTTACTAATTTTCTCAGTCAACAAATATGCATTTGGTATCCATGTTGCCAGTGATGTTCCTAGAACTGTGCGGAGGCCTAGCTGAGCATATTCTTTGCCCACTGGGGTGACGAGAAAGGAAAACATCCATTGTTCCAAATAGAAAGTCATTCTGAATGTACCCATGTCCACTTATTATGATTCATTTAATCAGGTAGGAAAGCTAAGCATTAATGGCTCAGCACACAAATACCTGCATGGGGGCAAGTGGCCCAGAGAACAATGCTCATAAATTAGTTGAAGGTCAAGATGAATACAGAACTCTAATGTGGCCTTGAGGGACATGGTGAAGAATAGGGAAAAAAGGACTTGGAGAAATGGAATAACATAGGTAACATATTATTCAGCCATTTAGCAACATATCAATTCCTATTTCCCACTTTGAGATTGGTCAAATTTGGCATAGAATTGAATTCAAAACTCCACTAGTACCGCAATATTTGGCTCATTTATTGCATATAGACAGACCACATCAGTCTTTAAAACCACACTGTATTGATTCTGATAGGTTTTCAATTCTAAAGGACAGCTTTGGTGATGAGAAATGATTTCAGTCTTCTGTTCAAGTCAAGATACGGCATATGAAATTAGACATGGCAAACCTAATATAGGGGACATGTTCTTCCCCCTTGAACTTGAATATACATTCAAAGCCATCTGTGAAGACAATGGGAACAATATTTATTCTAAAAGAAAACAAAGCGAAAACTATGTTGAAATAATCAATGGCTGTGCAATAACATGAAGAAATTGAATAGATTTGTCAGCATGTCAGTCAGAAATGAATTACAATCGTGGTATAGAAATGAAGGTAAAAGAAATTTCTCTGGGAGAAGTGGCATGCAAAATAAAAGCATTAGTGTGACATACAGTTTACGGAAACTCTCTTTGTGGAGATTAAAGTTTATGCTTGTTGACAGTACAACAGGAACATGTCACCCTGTGTAAAAATGATCATGTCATAACCACGTCTTAGTTGATGGCTTGATTTTACAGACAGTGATAGACATTAGATAGAATTCATCATGCATTTCCATCAACTTACATTAAGCAGAGTAGGTGCCTCCGTGCGTGGATGCAATGACTTGAGACCAAAACATCTCCTGCCACGAGGTGTTTTATGCCGCAGTGCCACGAGTACCAGTCCTGGTGTTGCTCATACATCAGAGTGACTTCAGGAAAAATGAACAGAAGCTGAATTATTTATATTTTATGTACAGGTATCATTTGTATCCAGCTGTGGAGCCTGACATAGCCTTCCTAGTTTCTCACAAAATGAGGCCTACTGGAAAAAAAAAGTAATTGTTTAGTGATAGAATTAGTGAGACTGGTGATCACACATGCGTTTATTTGGCACTTATGTGAAGAGCACTTTCTGCGTTTTACCTCCTTTAATTCTCATCGCACTAGTAGTGCAGCAGTATGTTGATAATCTGTATTTTAAAGAAGGAATGAAATCTAGAAAGGCTAAATATGCAGATGAGTCAATGGCCAGTGCAAAGCAGCTAAGGAGCAGGACCCAGTTTCAAAAGCAGGCTGGCTCTGAAGAAGAGAGGTCTAAGCCGTTGGGTACCCATGATGTCACAAGTCCGGATGTGCCTCAGGATGTCATTGCAACTTTAAGTCACTTCTCTTGGATGGGGGCTCTGTTTTGCAAAAGTTTACAGAAGGAGATTACAAATGATCGAATTAAAGTCCAAAGTTTAAGCATCAAAGTAATGTAGATTTATTAATTTGTGTATCTTTCTCTTGCTCTCTAGTTTCCTGTGTGCATTATGTTTAGTGGAACTATCTGATCAACCGTAGGGGGCAGTAAAATTTTTTTGCTGCAATCTAAATTCTGGAAATATATCCAAAATAAATGAAATCATGATCTCAAAGAAATACCTGTACTACTATGTTTATTGCAACGTTGTTCACAATATGAATATATAGAAACAAAGGAAGTGTCCATCCAAAAATGAGTGGAAAAGATGTGGTGTATGCACCTAAAAGAATGTTACTCGGATGAGAAAAGGAAGGGAATCCTGCCACTTGCCACAGCGTGGGTGAACACGGAGCACATTATGCTAAGGAAAATCGGCCTGTCATAGAAGGGCAACCACTGCATGACGTTACACGGCTGAGTTACCTAAGATAGTCACGTTGTCGAACTGGAGACAGACAATACAGTAGTGGTTTCCGGGGGCTGGAGGGTGGAGGAAATAGGGATTTGCTGTTCGACAGGTATAAGGTCTCATCTAGTTATTCTCGATGAGTCAGTTCTAGAGATCTGCTGTACAACATGTACCTGTAGTTAGCAATACGGAACTTTGCTCTTCAAAATCTGTTAACATCGTAGATTTCATGTTCAGTGTTCTTACTATTTAAAAAATAAAATTAAAAAACGAAAGGACACAGGAAACATCAGGAAGTGCTGGTTAGGTCTACTACTTTGATTGTGGCAATGGTATCATGGGTGTTTGCATGCGTGCAAACTCATTGAGTTGTGCGCATTAGGTACGGGCAGTGCCATTCTTTGTACATTCATTAGCCCTCATTCGGTTTGTTAAAAACAGTGGTTGCTTTGAGTCGGTGGAGGTGACTGGCTGAGAAGGGGTATGAGGGATCTTACTGGGATGATGGATATGCTGTGTCTTGTGATTGGCACGTAGGTTACTGAACGTATACATTTCTTAACACTGAGCTGTAGTCTTAATATCATGCATTCACTCTGAGTAAATTATACCTCAATAAAAAGTAGCCAGGTGCTTTGGAGAAAATAATAATGACTTATTAACTGTTACTCTTTTTACTCATTATAATCTGCCTTCCTCTAATTCTATTAAATTTATACAACATAACCCTATGTAGTATGTAATTTTATCCTGTGATATAAAAAAACATGGGTATTATCTCTATACTTATGAAAGAAACTGTCTTTGAGGAGGCAGAGAAATTGCCATATAGTACAGGCAGAGCGGAACTAGAGATCAAATTATAACTTCTAGGTCTCCGACTTGCACTTTAATCTATACTTAATCTGTTAAAATGAATATACCTCCGGTATCAGTAAGTGGTAGAAGTAATGAAGGAGTGTTCTGTCTGACTCAAACCACACTTCTTCTTAGTTAAAACCTTGAGAACAAATGCAGCAGTGTTGAAAAAGTTTAATTGAATTTATATTCTGCTCAAGGTATGTACATTAATTTAATGACTGAAGAGGTTTTGTTGAGGAAAAGTATGCAGAAATCCCTTGGCTACGCTACCGAATGATTCCAGCAACAAAGCCCAGTGGATTAGTGGTGACTAATAATTGATTTCCACCCTTTTAGGTAGAATATAATTCTTTTCAATTTCTTGAATCAAAACACCATGCATGTAAAACTTTAGTGGGTTTTTTTTGTTTCATCTATTTGTTTTTTGTTATAGTTTCCTATTTAAATTCTTTTTAAATTAAATTTACTGGGATGCTGTTGATGCAGGGGTGTCCAACCCATAGCCTGTGGGACACAAGTGGCCCAGGATGGCGATGAATATGGCCCGACACAAAATCATAAATTTACTTACAACCTTTTTTGTGTCCATCAGTTTTTGTTAGTGTTTGTGTGTTTAATGTGTGGCCCAAGACAACCCTTCTTCTTTTGGTGTAGCCCAGAGATGTCCAAAGATTGGACATGCCTATAAGGTTTCAGGTGTACAGAATGTTCCCTAGTGGAAGGAGACTTGCTTTGGGCTGGTGAACACACAGTACAGTGCGCAGATGACGTGTTGTGGAACTGTGCCCCTGCAACCGGTATAGTTTTGTTAATCAGTGTCACCCCATAAATCCAATGCAAAATAATTTTTAATTAATTAAAAAGAAAACAGAAATGCGAGTCCTTGGGAAATTCTGGAGCTGTGCAGTGTCCCATTCTCAAAGGAAGTTCTTGAATGTCTGTCCTGACCCATAGCAGAAGAAGCTCACGAATGTTGGTTTTTGCGGTATGAAAAACATACTGCCCCGACACAAGGGTAAGGATATATAAATGTGGTATGTTTTGCGACAAAATGATAACTTCAGGATGTTGATCAAAGATGTCAGGTTAAAAATTTTTAGAAGACTACACACATACACGTCACTAGCTATTTGTTGTATAAACCACAATTTAAACTGTGTCTTAAAGAGTCATTCCCTAGTTGAGCTGTGTTGACTCCAGACAATTTAAATGCTTGTCTTATTTCTATATGTCAATTATTTTTTAGTTTTTAAAACGAATGTCTTGAGTGTTTCATGTGAATCAGGATGTCTAAGTACATGTGTTATCTCATTTTTCTTATAACTGCCCAATAAGTTTGATATAGTCAGTGTCCCAACATTTAATGTAAGAATGCTGACATTTTTCGAAGTTGCCACTTACCGCAGCTTAAAGAGATGGGGAACAGAAGGAAGAGGATTTGCACCTAAGCAGTTTGATCCCAGAGCCCTCCCCCTGGAGTACTATTTTATACAGTCCCCTGGGCAGAAACCTTACACAGAAACAGAAAAATGGGAGGCATCCCCTGGAGTAATTCCCTCACATCATCCCTTTTTGAAGAGGAGGGAAAATGACCAGCCACAGTATTTCACTCTGACTCCTGAGACACCACAACCCACTGATATTTTTCTGGCCAGGATTGGTTTGTGTGTATGTCACAGGAGACACACACTTAAACGCTGACTGTGGCCTGGGAAGCAACTAATTGGAATAAATCAGGCCGGGACACATGTATGAAGAGGTGTTGCTATGGAGACGTGGTGACCACATGTGGGGTGCAGGCCCTTAGTCACTTTAGTTCTTTCACAGACAGGCAATGAACACCTGATTCACAATGGAAGGGACTGTTGCTTACATATTGTAAGTTCAGAAGTCAGGCATGGGGAATGGATCTATTTTAATGACTCTCTGTACTTGGCTTTGCCTCCTTTGTGGAGGGCTTTATCTTCAAGGTGGCTGCAGCCTTACAAACCTCACAGTCATGATTAACAGCATCCAGAAGGAAGAGGGTCAGTTTGGGGAGTTTCTCGGGAGATTTAAAAAGAAGGAAGTTTTCTTCCTTCCTTTTCACATAGTTTCCTATTTAAATGCTTTTAAAATTATTTGGAGGCCCCAGAAAAATATCTCCTAACATTTCATAGCCCATATTTGGTCCCATAGCCTCAAAAAAACACAGTTCTGGGAAAAAAAGGAAAATTATGGCATTGACAGAGTCATTTTTTCCTGGAGTTTTAGAGGCCGTGTGCCAGTGAGAATTTGCAGAGACAGAGTTCTGTCAGGACAGGGAGAGGTGGGAATGGAGGCCAGTTAGTGGTGTCTTCTACACCTTTGCTTAGGGCCAGCTCATTAGGGTCCTTAGGCTCTGAGGGGTCAGATATCTTGGTTGTCTTTTCCAAGAAAAACTGTCAATTGAAATGACCATGAGAATGACTCTTATGTAGAAAAATAACTACACGCAGCCACAGAAACTGCATCTTCCGAGCAAACAGAGTCTTCAAGGCTACAGCAGTATTTGCTCTAGGTTGTGGGCTAACTTTGGGTGGTGTGAAACCTGGCGTTTTTGAGAACCCGAAATCTGAAGAGGAATGGAGTGTCATGTTTGGTCTGTGAGATCGCCTAGGGAGGGAGTCTGGGTAAGTCAGGAAATGCGGCTGACATCAGTGCCCCGGGGGAAACAGCCAGAGAGATGAGAAGGAGCGATATGACAGGGCAGACTGACAAGGTCAACAATGATGGTTTTCAATGGGATGCTTTTAAACAGGCTACTTTTTTTTTTTTCCACACTGAAAGCACCACTCTGAACTTAACATTTAATCCAGAAAAAGTTCTCTGGAAACCGAATTCAATTCTTATGTCAACAGCCATTATCCCAAGTCCGTTTAACAATCCGCTGTTCCCGTGACTTTAGGATTACCACTAATGTTACTCCTCTCCTATCATTTTCGAGCTCCTACTCTCTGTCAGACACTGTCCTAAATTTAACTCATAAATCTTGTGAGATGATTTTTCTTAGTTGACAGATGACAGCACATTAGTTCAGAAAAGTCAAATGACTGTCTAAAGCCAGAGGCCTAGAAAGTATAATAAGGCTGGAATGTAGTTCCAAATCTACTGGACCTCAAAGCATGGTTCTTTTATGACGAGCTCTTTGGCCTTCGTTGCCCCTATTCCCACAACCGCAGTCATGTAGGAAATGAGCATCATCCCAACATACAGTTTGAGAATAATTAATGTTACTAGCATGAGCATGAAGTTCAACTTCTGGGGGAAAAGTATATCTTGTAAAATTTACAGCAAAATAAACCACTCTTTTATTTGAACTTCAACACGTAGGTCACGCATTCACATCTGCTTTTTATCGTCCTTGTCTTTTTTTTCCTCCATACTTTTCTTTGCCTTGATTAATCTACTCAAGGGTTAGCATGTTAATTGAGTTTTTGGAGACATTTGTTGAAGGTCTAATACTCTATACTAAATTATGATTTTCTGATCCTCCTTTATATACTTCTGACATCACTGCTTCTTTTTGCCTAGAAATCTCAGCCATCCTCCTACCTGCTTTTTTCCTTCCTACATTTAAATTAATGTATAAATGGGAAATTTAAGAGAAAGTATCAAGAACATTCTCTTAGTTCCGGTGGACTTGGGTAAATGTGGAAATATAGATGAAATGCTTGGACTTGGTGTGTGTTTTGTTTGTTTGTTTTTAGATTGACTTGCACTTGGCATTTGGTTAATAGCTCAGTTACAGTGTATGCATCCATCTGCTTCCTTCCTCACCTTCTGTGTGGTGTTTATGTGGGAGGATTTCATTCTTGTGCGCCCTCCTGGAAGTTAAAACATGTCTTCCTCGTCTGCCCATCTTCTCAACACTTACTGCAGTCTCTCACCCTTTGTAGATGCTGAACAACTGTTTGTGGAATGGTTGGATTCATCTTATTTTAATACATGTGAGTTATTAAAAATTAAAAATATCAACCAGGTGGTATTTTTCCTAATGACATGTTTTCTGATACCTTTTCCAAAAATGTACACATTCTCTTATTCCTTCAGTGGTTTTTTTGTGGTGAAACAATACGATGGAAACTATGAGTCATTTCTGATGTAGAAAAGAAAGCTTGGCCCTGCGAGGAGGCTCTCCAGAGAATCTGTAATGAGAACAAAATAAAGCACCTCATCCTGGGCTCACAGCATCATGGCTCTTGATGACTTAGGATTCCTTCACTATCAAGTACAAACGAGTCTGTGTCTTTAAAAAATAAAGCTCATCTTTTATATGAGACAGTTTATAGTTTATCAGAAAGCTGCATTAAGGTGTTTAATAAATCATGCTGCATACAACCCAAGGACAAGAAAGCACAACTGTCTGAAATAAAATACGTACATTAGGAATACAAGAAAAACAGATTCTTCGTATGATCCTCAGAGTCCTAAGAAATTAATCAGAATATGTTAATTGTCTACCGAGTTTCAAGTAGTAAAGGAATAAAACAACAAAATGGACATAGTCTTTTCTGAGTGAATAAGGCCTGAGTGCTGAGATGTGACAAATAAAATAATCTTAATATATGACCAATTTTAATGTTTTTGTTATGGTTTAGTAAGAAATAAATCAACACTTCCTACTATGAAAGCAAGTTCATTTATCTGAAGGCAAAGGCAATGCCTTATAGGGGGACTATTATACAACCAGCAGAGATGAACCCCAGCTGTGCCTTCTTCTGCAGATGGCTCCTGTGGGGGTACCACTTCCCGTGCCATCTTGACTGGACTTCCATACAAATCCACACCCCACTTCAGAGGCAGGTTCCCCGGTAGTTAAGCGGCAGGGGCGTTCACACTCCTGACCCAATGAGTGTCATCGATACAGTGATTCGGTCGGACACAGGGTTTCTCTGGAACCTGAAGGCCATCGTTCAAATGGCCCTCACCCCTGACTGGGTCTGGATGAACCCAGGCATGTCGTCTAGTTGCTTTTCCAGCTGTCAGCAAGGAGTGGACAAAGAAGTCAGCAGTCAAGTGGACTCAGGTCAGCGATGAGAGGGAAGTCTGGCCGTGGCGGCTTCATTCAGAACACTGTTGGTGTCACAAGAGGGCCGGGGTGCCAGGGAGTGGCGGCTGCTGGTGGAGAGAGGGAGCTCCCCGAACAGTGGAGCTTCCTGTTTTTATCTTTTGCTGAGAGAACATCTCTTCAGTCTCTATTCACACTGAGATCCAGGGCCACTTCTTTGATTCAGGAGGCACTTAGGCCATCAGCTGCCAGGCGTCTGTGAGTGTGTGTGTGTGTGTGTGTGTGTGTGTGTGTGTGTGTGCCTGCACACTTAAACAAGCATTTGAAGTGGACCTTGTGGACCACTCCAAGGAACAACCTCAATAGGAAAGAATTTGTGTTGGCTTTAGGGTTAAACAGAATAGACCCAGATAATATACTTATTAACTCTGTGATTTGAGACAACCGACCACTAAGACCATTAGTTACCTAAGTATGTAAAGTGGGAATAATACCGTCTCTGTTACCAGTCACCACAGCACCTGGCATAGAACAGAAGCTCAATAAATACTGGTTCCCCTGCTTTCCTTCCAAAAAAAAAAACCCTCAAACCTTCTTTTAATCATGCGGTGCCATGCCCTGTCTACAATTCTGCATCTCTCTGGCCCTGTAGAGATATGAGTTATATCTATCAGTTTAGATCTGTGCAGACTCCAGGACTCAGCCTGTTCCTGGAAAGATATAGGGAGCCACGAGCTATATTTATCAGCTGACATCAAATCAGCAAGGCTACTGTTTCCCCTCTGACTTTCTAACCAGCAGGTAAATTTTTTCCTCTTCTCGTGATGAAGACACAACCTGGCATCTTACCTGTCTTCTCTCTCCATTCCCAGCTCTGTCTTGATCCTCTGCTCCAGTGCTAATGTTTTAATGATGTGTCAAACAGACATTTTTGAAGGTGCAATACTCCCTAAGACTGAAATGAGACTCCCCGATCTTTATTACGTATTTTTCCATATCTCTGCTTTAATTGCTCAGAAATCTTGTATGTTGTCCTGTAGGTCATGACTCCCTGGGGGCTGCTACCATGTATGTTCATCTTTGTATTCACAGCACCTAGAACACTGCCTGGTAACAGGCTATCAGCACCCACGTTGGAAAGGAATGGGGATATTGGCATAAGAGAGAAGAAGAATGTTCATTCTAGGTATATTTAAAACACAAAAGGTGCTGACTGCATACTGAAGAACCTTTGAAAAACTAGCCAGATCTAGAATACAAAATACTTCAACACATGGAACTACTGATATTTTCTATGAATATACGAAGAACAGAAGTATGGTGAGGGGGTATAAGAGGTGTATGAGGAGAACTCAAACTATTTGAAGTTCAGATGCTCAAACCTGTGCTGACCTGGGGGATAATGTTAGTATGTCCAGCTATCATCAAGTAGAGAGTTATAAAATAGATAGACTCACTTTAGACTTGTGGAAAATGTAACTTACTTAAAACCGAGATCTTGGATCAAGATGCGTATTTTCTTGACGCATGGCTTTGCCTGGGATGTTAAAGAGTCTCCCTAGCTCTGCCCCTCAGCTCGAAGGCACTCCTGTCAGCCCTGGAGATGAATCTGCACATCTTTAGTTAGAAGACCCATATCGTCTGCCAAAACAAGATTTCCTAGGTTTACTTCTAAATATAGCCTTAGTTTGGGTAATTTGCTATAATCAATTTTGGAGAACATTTAAACTCAATTTAATGTTTATTTTCTTTGCCAACTCTTGGCGCCTGCATATATGATGACTCTCATTCAAACGAGAAGATTACACACCTATTAAATATGTACATGCAAGTGGAATCACTGTACATCATATAAGTACAAATTTAACTCTAGAAGATGCGTTGCTTTCACTGATGCATTTATTCATTTGCTGAGGGTTGTTCGAAAGTATGCATGTATTAAATATAACATTTAGAGAGCTTCACTTTGAAAATTCCTTAATTTCCTAACAAAATAGTGCAATTATGAAAATTTCACTAATCTGGTATTTACCATTGCCGGTACATTTTGCATGCAGCTTTGATATTTGTAGGAGCTTTATGAGGGCCATATTTATTTATGAAATTGTTCACCCGTTGTGTGTTTACTGATATAGGACTGTAATTATTTTATGTTTGCAAATAGTCTTATAGTTAGTAAATTTGACAGAGGTAACTTCCTGCCAAAGAATAGAAATAACAGATGTAAAGGGCTTCTTTTCTAAGCACCTGTCATCAACAATGAGATGCTAGGACAGAGATTCGAAAGTGAGGCCAAGGACACCTCGTTTGGAATGGGCAAGGGTAGGAAGCCCCAGGCAGGGGCCCAGAAGTGGATAATAAAAGTAGACATGGAAGAGGGTGGAAGCAGTTCGGGTGGAAGGCATTTCGGGTGAAGCTCAGATTTAAGAACTGGGATGGATACGAGTCATATTCATTTGTGTGGGAGTCAGATTAGGGCATCAAAAACAAACCAAGGACCAAGACAGCAATCAGTCAGAAACAGGTAGTGGGAGACAGAGTGAAATATAAACAGAGAGCCACATGGTGAGGCTGTAAACGAAGACAGGGGCTGACAACTATGGGTGGTGGGTTCATATTTTTGTTTTTAATAGGAATTAAACATTAAATTATCGTTTAATATTGAACAATTAGGTAGTGTGCCTGAAAATGCCCGTTTCTGACTTCTTTTCATAAATCACAAGTTCAATTATTTTTACTGAATTTACTAGGGTGATATTCATTAATATAATTATATAGGTTCAGGTATACATTTCTATAGGTTTCGGGAGCCCAATTCTATAACACATCATCTGTATACTGTATTGTATGTTCGCCACCCCAAGTCAAGTCTCTGTCCTTCACCATTTACCACCCCCGTTCCCTCTCGTACCTCCCTCTGCCCCTGTTTCCCTCTGGTAATCACCATACTGTTGTCTGTGCCTTTGAGGGGTTTTTCGTTTGTTTGTTTAATCCCTTTACCCTTTTCATTCAGCCCTGCAATCCCGTCCCCTCTGACAGCTGTCAGTCTGTTCTCTGTATCCATGAATCTATTTCTGTTTTGTTATTTTGTTCATTAGATTCCACATGTGAGTGAAATCATATGGTACTTGTCTTTCTCCGACTGGCTTATTTCACTGAGCATAATGTTCCCCAGGTCCATCCGTGCTGTCTCAGAGGGTAAGATTTCTTTCCTTCCTTTTTATGATGCCACAGCTTTCTCAGACCCTACATGAGCAGCTGCTGAATCTCTCAGTGTTTCTTACCCCCTAGGTCCCCTTTTACACTTACAATTTTGATGTCATTAATGTCATTCTTCCTCATTTTCGAATTGGTTTGGCTTGAAAGATAACTTGATCACTTTTCTCTAAGGGGAGTTACACACCCTTGCGACCCCCACAATCTCTCTTTCTTCCTAGCCTTTACATCCAACCCATATTAGTGATAGATGCCTTGCTTGTGCGAGTGTTTGCATTAGAAGTCATACAATGGACCTTTGTTGAAAGACACAGCTATTTGGACGACCAAAAAATTGCAAGTTTAGAGGAGCAGGTTGAGCCTTTCAATCAAAGGAGCAGGGAGAAGGCAGATCTTATTTCACCTCTCTCGTGTAGTTCCCGAAGGTCAAGTGGAGGAACCTCGGAGCTCTCAGCCACCTCTGGCCTACACACCATTGATATTTGACCTACACAGTCCACATTCTTCTGAATTTACTTAAATAGGGATCGTTCACACTTAAAAACAGATTTCTAGCTTCCTTTGAAAATCTAGAAGCACTGGCACATTTGGGCCCACATTCTCAAAACAGTAACTGAGGACTGGGCTTGCTAGAGCCCATTCTCCTGGGGATGGGGCATATACCCTCTCAATTACCAGAGTGGAAAGGAAACGGTTCCCGAACTTCCTGGACCTGCCAGGGGACAGCAGGTCTCCTGTGTTTGTCACCTGAGTGAAGGCAAGGATCAGCACCTGTCACACTCAGACTCAGAAGGATTGTGAAAAGCCTGGTTGAGAGTCGGGGGTGAGGCTGCAGGGAAACAGGCAGCCTGGGCTGGCCCACCCGTGCACGCCACATGGACCCTCTCCTGCCCTCGATGGCAAAGACGATACACTAATTATCAAGACGGAGTCGTAATAACAAAATTACTTCAAAATGACTACTGCTTTTCTCTGTTTGATCTGTTAGCACACTGAAATCGGAACATTGCATTGCCTTTAACAGCCGTGTTCAAGGGTAAATCGTGGTATTTCCCTCATTATACAGATAAGAGGTTCAGTTTTCGATGCCAAAGCCAACTCCAAAACCCAAGCCCTCAACCATCATGCATAGAGGCATTTCTACCCTATGTAAAATACTTCAGCGAACTACACAGCCTGGAATGTCTTTATTATGGACTCTTTCTTTTTGTTAAATAGATATTAGGTGAACTGTTCCCTCCGATCCTCTGAGTAGTTCCACTGAACTTCAGTCCTGTATGGTAGGATTATACTAAGTACAAAATTAAGCACAGTTTCAATCACAGGCTTGTAGTCAAGTATTTTCTATTATCCTCTTTATCATTCCCTTAATTTACATGTTAAACTTAATGTTTACATAATATCTCGACCTCACTATTTCTGTTGTTTAAAAAAACAAGAAACACGATTAATTTTGCATTTTGGATGTCATTCTCAAACATTTTTGCACATAGGATAACCTGGATGTCTTGTTAGAAATGCAGATGCCTACGATTTGCCCTGGATCAACATAATCAGAAACTAGGTGGTGAGGCCCTGGCACCCGTATTTCTCAAACAATACCCAGTGACTCTGAGATGCATAAAAGTTTGAGCAGCTCTGTCCTAAGCTTACTATGTAACATCAGGATTTAGTAGACAATACCAAATTGAATTTTATTCCAAGTGTGGAATACTGGTGGCTGTTTGTGGCACATTACTGTGACATCATGAGGGAAGAGTCATGCTTATATTCCTCCATAGTGTTCATAGAGAGATCTCGTTTATATTCCTTCCCTTAAAACTCAGAAAGATACACTATGGGCCCTGACCAGTGAGGGTCAGTTGGTTGGGTGTCATCCTACAAAGTGAAAGGTTGCCAGTTCCATTCCGGGTTTGGACACCTGCCCGAGTTCTGGGTTTGGTCCCTTGGGGCATGCACTAGAGACAGCGGAACCGTATTTCTCTCTCACATCGATGTTTCTCTCCCTCTGTTTCTCCCTCTTTTCTCTCTCTCTAAAAATAAATAAATAACATTTAATTTTTTAAAGAAATATGCATTATAGATACATTTTGAATTGTTGTTAACTTTCATAAGATTAAACCTTTACAAATAATCTCTCAACAAATTTGATGCATAATACAATGCCAGCAAGTTTGAATTATAGGTACGCATGTACAACCACAAGATACATCATATATATGATATATATGTGTGTGTATATGTGTATATATATTTATTTATAATTTTATATAAAACAAGAGAGTTGAACCTATCGTGATACCTAAGGCAAGTCTGAAACCTGAAACACAGCTCCTGGGACAGGTAGGTACAGCAAAAGGCAAGAAACCTTTTATTTTTCTGAAGGAATTTTGACGCTGCATTCAAGAGACCCCTTTGTAAACATCGTCTAAGATGAGTTAGCAATTCCAGATGAGACTTGAATACCCCCAACAGTACCACATGAGAGAAGGTGGCAATTTGCCTCTCCTTTCTGCTGTAGAATAAAGAACTTAAATCAATCCGCTCAAGCGTGTGAGGAGGGGAAAATGTAGTTTCACAAGTAAAAATAATCAGGCTATTATACTGTCTGGTAGCACCACAACACAGAAAACAAATTTCTGTTTGTTTTCAAACTGAAGGTTGCACAAGCGAAATTCCCCCAACCTCCTCTCTCCCTGCACGCGCGCGCGCGCGCGCACACACACACACACACACACACACACACACACACGATTGCCTATGCAATTTCCACTGCAATTCCTGTACACATTCACTTTCCAGAAGAATTTCTTAAAGCAAATGAACCCAGGAAATTGTCAGAAGCTCGAATCTGGCTCAGAGTCTTGTTTCACATTCAAGAGGCCCAAGACTCCAAGAATTCTTTCGTGCCTTTATGGCGAACTTGAATTACTACAACAGAGTTAAAGTAATATTTTCTAGGCACCTTGTAATATATATTCCGAGTGGGAAAGATGGAATAGGTCATTATTCAGAACAATTTACTCCTAGATGACGGATCAAAGGAATTGCCGCCAAGCCATCACTCTTTCTCAGCAAGATGGGCAGCATTTGGAATCGGGGTTGACAAGAAGGTCTAAAGTGACATTTGTGCCCTGCCAATGCCACCATCACCATGCGGTGTTCCTTTCTCATTTCCTTATAGTGGTCATGGAGACTGAGCACAAAGAATAAATGACTTGGGAGAAATGACAAAATATCTTGTCACGGTACCAAAGCTGGAACGGGATGCATAAGACAAATATGAATATATATATTCGTTCTGTCGGTGCAACAAGAGACTTAGGATGTCACAAGACTAGGAGTCTGAAGACAACCACATCAGAGACGACATTGCTGGGAAACACAGCAGGAAACACGTATATCATTTTGTGAAGGAAGAGACCTCGTCCAAGCTGACCTTCAGGTCCCATTGCGTGTGAAGAACTTTAGGTCAGCAGTCAGCCAGTACCAAGGGCTCAGTCCCCAGCGGGGTGAGGCAGCATCATCTCTGCCAAGTTAGAGAAATTGAGATTGACGTGGTAGATGGGCCTTTAGAGAAGGACCTTAAAACCCCATCTGTTCTGTTTCTTTCAAAGATCCCACTGCAGGTTTTAAAAGAGTAGGCATTTCATTCTGAGGCACCCTAGGGGTACCAAGGGAGAACTCAAGGCTGATACTCACATCGTGGCAGTGACTGATATTATGTAGCATCACTGCCAGCATCGCCACAGCCCTAGCATGCTTAAACTAAAAAACAAAACAAAACAACAACAACAAAAAAAAACATCAAAAGCAAGTAGATAGGAAAATAAGAGAACTTATTCTCTTATTCATCTTAGATATGATAATACACGAGCCAAAATAAAATCAAATGTAGAATGATCCGTACTGCTTTTCTGTGTCATTTTATTATCTTTACAAAATTCAACTTGTTAAGCAGGCTGTGCTTAAGGTGGGAAGGAAAGGAAAACCTTGAAGGATGAAGGGTGCCCACCACTCTCCTGGTCCCCCATCAGCCCATCACTTCCTCTGCTGAGGGAGAGAGCAGCACGCACACGTCTGAACCCAGAGGGAGCTCGGAGGTGCAATGGCAGATACAGGACACGGCTAATAGTGGCCATGACTTCTCCTGACATCTCTTTGGTTCGCTTCGGCATGACCTTGTCAAAGTTAAAAGCTCATAAAATCCCTATTTATTTTTTATGGCATTACAATTCTGCATAACAGTGCTTAAAACAAAACACAGTATAATTATACTGTCAATCAGGCAGCTCAGAAAGGCATTTTCCACCAGCCTCATACCTAGCAAACTGTAAATAATTTATAAAACCAGAAGTCATTACTAAGTGGCAGTGTTCGGGGGCTGGTTAAGCCCTTGTCACAGCGCCGTGGTCTTTTAAGAGAGCTGGGCACGAAACCTGCTTGTTTACTTCCATCCCGTGAGCGTAAAAAATTGTTGTTTGTGTCTCTTGTCTTTCTGTGCGGGCTCTAATAAAAATATCAAATTGTCAATAGAAATTTGAACAGGTGTAGAGTGAGCGTAATAATGATGTTTTATTCATATGCACTTCCAGCCCATTTAACTTCATCCAACAAACAACAAAAAATATTTTCTTCATTACCTCCAATTAATGTAAATGTCAAATGTGTTGAATATATTATCACACTGATAATTTGTTGTGTTGATTGATTTGTGGAATGTTTTGGATTAAAGTAACCGTTTTTCTTACTTGACTCACAATTGCTTGTTGTTACCTGTCACCTCTGGATTATGTAAATAACGAATTTGTTCCCATTAGATCTAGTGCTAATTCTGGGTAAACAAGAGTTTCAAAGTGTCAGTGATTTCTGAGATTTCCAGCTCTTTCCTTATTTTTAGTTGTTTTATTAATTGTTAACTAGAATCCATCAGCTCTGGAAAAAATTTATATCTAGATCTCCTTCATGCTAATGACCAGATATCCCTTTGCTTTTTGCATCTAAAGCAGGAGCAGAATAAAATACCAATAATTAAACTCTAGCTTCCACATCCCACTTTGTGGTCTAAATCCCATTTCCAAGCCCAAGTCTAGTATTTGTCTCTCATAATACTCTTTCAGAATAATCAAGATATATATTATAAACCATGTCTTTTCTGTAATAGCTTTTGTGTTAGGTTTTCTTTAATGCTTCTGCCTCTTATTTAATCTTCTTATTAAATACTTTTAGAATGAAAAACTTGTGGTCAGTTTTCAAAGGCAAGAGTCAATGATATCTTTAATAGATTCCATAATATGATAATGGAGAAATATGTTTAATTTATATATCAATATCTTTTATGTCCACATTTAAAGTTACAGCTAAGTGGAAAATTTAGGTTATTTTCTTCATGATTCAGGAGAAAAGCTAGGTTTTTTTTTTTCTATCCTCTATTGCCTGATTATTTCAATTAACCTTTCTTTGTTATATGTGGGAAATATAAAAAAGCTTGAGGGCTCGGAATATTTAGGAGCATGGCACCGATCCCACTTCTCTCATGTTTTAACCACGCCGAGACGCGGTTTGACCTCCCTATGCCTTGGTTCCTTATTCTATTCTATGAAACAGGGATGGTTCTATTTATTATATGAGGCTCATGAAAATACTAAATATTTGTGAAACACCTAGTCCAGGGTGTCAATCATGGCAGATAGCAAACAAATCAATTGTATAGGTCTTTCTTTTCTCCTCTATTTTATTTTTTCATGTGTAAGTGCCATCTAAATAAAGGATACTGAATTCTACAGAAATATGTTTTTCTAAAAATTACTTTTAAATTATTGTATATATAGCTGATATGAAATCTAATTCCCGAAATGGGCAGCAAATATCATTTATTTGCTGAGAGCCTAGCTTCACTTCTAATATGTGGCCTCGTGTACCTTTAAGCTCTGTTGACTCTGGATTTTCCAACACCTTTCCCATGGATTCGGTACAAATACCCAGAGGTGTATGTAGACGGGGGTGGAAGGATTGTGTGTGATGGGGCCAGATCTTCAGAGTGAGGAGCAAGGACTTCTCACCCCAGGCATGGTCACATGTCTGTCGTTCATCCCCAGCACACGCCAGTCGTCCATGACAAATCAGCTTATTGCTCCATCTTCCAGGATTATTCTGGTTCAGGCTCTTGGCAGCAATATGGATGCTGTTCTTTTACTGCATTTGGCACCCGGATCGGTGGGGCTCTACAGGGTAAATGGAGGCAGTCTGGCTTCTTCACCCTGGTGTGTGGGTAACTAAGGGGAGCAGTTTTCCCATAACCTTGAATGGGCCTGATAAGTAGTGTTCTCACAGCCTTGAGACTGGGTCCAATAAACAGTTCCCATAACAGGAAGTTGCTCGCCTGCACAGAATCTCACTGTTGTACAACCTGTTCTGGCTTTCTGCCAGCTTTGTTTCTATCGAGTATTTAAGGGGGTAGGGGCTCCATAGTGGTTTCCACGACAGGTGCTGCGCAAGGGCACAGGTGGCGTGCCGTGTGCCACACAGAGACATGTAGGGGGGCACAGAGCTTGCAGTGCACGTGGCTTGCCCACCCGTGAAT